>JACCIY010000060.1:0-71442 GCA_025506505.1 Flaveria sonorensis
GGAGTTCACACGGAGCCCATAGCTTACTTTCATCGACTCTAAACCACCATCAATTCAAAGTCTTCTAAGTAGACCACCAATCAACATCAATTATCAATTATCACGCATATTGTGGGGTGTGTTTGCGATCATAGAAAGATAATTGATAAGATATAAGAAGTCTGAATAAATACAGTCCAACTTATGACTATTAATGATGTATAAAAATGAAAACAAGATAAGCATATGTGAAAAGAAGTTATTTGAAGAGTAATTGCATTTGCAGTTACATGTTGATCGACACAAATAAATTTTCGTAATTCTAACTTTCTTATATCTAGAAAAATTCGTATTACAAAAGTTTGTTTGTAGGGTAAATATGCATAACCAAAGCTATGAAAATCGACTTAAGATGGAAATCAAAGAAAATATATACTCTTTATTCACTCTAAACATCTGTTAACAAAGGTTATTAGCATATAGGTTTAATGATATATGAAACTAAAAAGGAAAGATGAAAACTCAAGTTTGAAGTTAAGCACGTACATATACTTTTTATCATACATAATTCTTATTTAACAAAAGCCTTGAGTTATACGGTGTAGATTATGAGTTATTTGTACACATATTGGATGATATAATGCTTTTACTTTCATCTAATTACGGTCCATTTTTATATCTATGTATAAAAGTGTACAGAATATATATCCAAATGATTTTTGTGACAGATAAAATGTATGGTTACAAATCACCTCGATATACATTTCTTTATTAATTGAGTAATCCATATGGAATAAATAAAATATAAAATAAAATAAAAATTATATACCTATAACACGATATTTTAAGATAAAATATAATTAAAATTACGTATGATTAAGGCTATAAGTAATAAACAATACTATCAACTTTTGTTTAATTTTTTTGCCCACAAAAAAAAAAATTACATTTTGTTTCAAACAAACCGGTGCATTTCCTTATTAACTCCTAATTTTAAATATTATTTGTTTATAAAATTTTTACCTTTTTAAAAAAAATTTGATGTTTTAGAAAACTTTTTTATTTTATATTCTTTTTTATAAATAACATTAATAAAAAGCTATATCTATACTAATAATTTATACTAATAAAACAAAAAGTCTACAAGCCACGTGGTATTTTTCTACATCGTCAACCTAGGATTCGACACGTGTTGTTACTAGAATGAAGTAACTATTAATGTTACATTAAATGCTAATGATTATTAATATAATTTTAAATTATAATAGATTTTTTGATAAGTTAAAAAACATGTCTTTTTTTAAACTTAACTTTTTAAAATAAAATTTTATGAAATATGAAGTTTTTTAATACGGAGAACTTTTGAAAAAGACATTGCTAATAAATTAATTTTCAAAAAACATTAGAGTGTTTAAAATAAAAAATTAAAGTAAAAGTTTTTTAAAGACGAAAGTTTGGATATTATTGTTTTATTACCTTAAATAGTTAATTATATGTAATTTCAATCATATTTTATGTCAAAAAATATTATAAATTCCTAAATATTAATAAATAATTATTAATTTATTATTTTAATTTAACATGTGTAATCACGGGTTTTATATTCGTTTTTTATAGTAAAAAACTACTGGTAATCTAAAAAGAGAATAAATAATATTATTATTAATTAAATAATTATTTAATAGAAGAGAAAAGTATTAAAATTTAATGAGTATGAATATGATGCTGGCACATGTTATTTGTAGTTATTCTTTTATTAGAGTAGAAAAATTGATTTAAGCATTTAACTAAAATTATTAAGGAAATGTAATGCGAAGACTAGAAGAGTTAAATTATAACATGGATCATGCCAAATTTCCGTATATTTCTAGGAAAATGACTGGAGCTGTAAACTTAGTAACTTACGAGGAAAACACAAAGTCAAGATGCTACATGGAAGCGCAAGTCTTCCTTGTAATGGCCACAAAAACAACTATAACACTAACGGTGTGACAAAAATATCTGAATCGGAAACGAATTCGAAATCTGAAAATCCAAATCCGAAATATCAGAAGTTTCAGATATCCGAAGATTTTGAATTTTGATTCGGTAGTGGTTATGAAAGTTTTTGGATATTCAAATATCCTAATTATTCAAAATATTTTAAAAAGATATTAAATAATAAATATAAATTATGAATTTCAAATTTTTGGATATTTTAGATATTTTTATAATATAGTTTTTTAATAAAATTATTAATTTATATAAATTTTTAAATAATGCATATTTTTTAAGAATTTAAATATCCGAATCCGAAATTTCGAACTCGGATGTTAAAATCTATTTTAAAAATTTTCGGATCCGAGTTTGAAAACCCGTAACAAGACTTGGTACAAAGTCCACACAATATTAAACTCAGACTAATGCACTTCATATCATGTTTTTACATCAAGTCTACCGAGATCATTGTACGTAATTGAATTATAAGTATAGTTATACTTACTTTTTTTAAATTCTAAGTTTTTGTAATCAAACTCTACAATGTATTTGTCGACGTATAACTAATTCAATTTTTACATTCAATTATTAGGAGTATGAGATTCATTAAAGTTTATTCATAATGGTCCAAATGTAAGTCCATATGTAAGGACCAAACCCCTTCACAAATGGTCCTCGTCTCCTCGACTTGCCAACAATGACACATTTGACAATATGTCGGTTCTAATCACCCATTGCAATGTGTGATCACAAGTTAAATGACATATGTAACAAGTCAAAAAGTACCAAAACATTGTTATGTATAAATTGAGTTACTTAATTACCTTAATCATGGTTAGTATTATACATTTGTAATTAACAGGTTTTATAGAATTTATAATTTTATAGACTTTATCAAATTTTATATTTACTAAACTATGATTATCCAAGTAGTTTGGGAATATGAAAATACAATCTCTTAACTAAAAATTAACTATTTGCAATAAATGGGAAGACTCAAGTATTTGAGAGTTTTTTCTTTATTAAACTAGCGTTTAAGAAAAACCTATTTACTAAAATAGTGTTAGTTGAAAACTATTTACTAATATGGTGTTTTTGTCTTATTTTTTTATTATATTTTCAATTTACTTTTGTATTACACGCATATCTTTGACTATATCGTCTATAAATTCCATATATCAAAGTGTTTTCCCTTTTTTTAATATTTATTTATTCTTTAGTCTTTTAAGTGAGGATGAACATCCCTATCTCTTCTTAGACTTGAATGGTTCGAATTCACTTACATTTTATCAAATCAGGTTCAATTTCAATTTCATCCATATCATCACTGTTTAGTGTTTACAATACAAATTGAGTTATTGTGTTGAAATCCTCATTTCTAATTATTTTTTTATACTGCATTAACTACTTCATTTTGTAAGACAAATACACACCACCAACTAAATTAAATTGGTCCAAAAACTGAAAAAATATAATCAACCTGTATGTTCAAAATAGTCCACAAAATTGAAACACATATGTACAATATTAGTAAACCGAATACATATAATCAAAATCGGTCCACTTTATATTTTTTTTTTTTCACATTCAACCATATTGGTCCAAATTGTTAAACGAGATTCTTAACAATTTCAAATTGCTCCATAAAACACTCAACGAAAGAATGTTTGCCTCACGATTTTTGTCATCTATTCACATTACATCACGATTTCAAGAAGAAATGATGAACATGAGACAACCAAATAAAAGCATAGACTAAAATTAGTAAGTGGTAATCTAATGTTTTTTGATAAATTAAGAGATAAATGAGAAAATTAAATGAACACTAGTCTAATAAATAGTTTTCAAGAAACACTAATTTCATAAATAGTTTTATCCTTAAACTCTATTTTAGTCTTAACACTACTTTATAAAAAACTCCCAGGTCCTAGACGCGAGGAGAATCAAAACTAATATATGTGTTAATGTGAATTATTTTAGAGTGAATTGTTGTTTTTTTTCTATGGTTTGGTCACATTTGTGATATTTATTCAAAAAAAGATCTTTTTTACATATGGCTCCTCAAGGTTTTAATTGTTATGTTCATCCAAAAAAGTTAACTCTATTAATTCAAAATGTTAAACCATCTATCATTGAAAGGGATAATTATGTAATTTTACATATAAGATAAAATCTTAATTGTGTTAACGTATTGGTGTTAAAATTCAATTGACGTGTTATGCTTTCATTTACGAAACCTAAATCTGATATTTCATCATCAAACATTTCATCATGACTGAATCAAGAGATTGTCGGCTTCATCGGAAGGGAAGGAGAATGGATCTCGTTTTTGGACATCGTTAACATAAATAAGATTATGTCTTTAAATGCAAAATTATATAACTATCATTTTAATGATAGATGGTTTAACGTTTTAAATAACGGATACATTTTTGGATGAAAATAATAAAATTTTTAAAAATTTGGGGAGTCATATGCAAATAAAATTTATTTTAGATGAAATGATAAACGTGACCAAACCACAAAACAATTCACACATATTATAACTATTATAACTATGATGTTTTAAGTATTGAGATTTTTATTTACGTCATTTTGATTCTAATGTTGACCTAAAAATTAAAAATACGTAACCACTTTATACTTTTAAATTTATGAACATATATATCTTTTGTATGAGATATTAGATCGTAAAATTAATGATCGCTAAATATATAAAGGGTATTGGTCATTTCACACATACTTAATTAGAAAAACTAATGGTTATCCATTTCAAGAACCAGGGGTGTGACGATATGGCAAAACAATTGGGACTAATGACGTAGTTTCTTAAAAGTTGAGACAAACTCATGAACCAATCATAAATTCTATAATCTGCTTCTGCGAGATTTTACAATCTTGTTTAAAATGATCAAAAGCATATGAGTAGTTTTTTTAACGGCAAATTGAATTACTGACGGACACACCCACCCGATCATCTATATACTCGAGTACGCAACCCGATATCACCCTCGGGAGAAAACTCACAATAGGTAAGAGAAAATCTCATGCCCCAACCTAATTTTGTTATTATAGGTGTGACTTGATATTAATATTTCCTCTTATTTTATAAAATCTTATAGTATCTCATCACAAGTATCTTAGTTAAAGATAATGAGTATATGAGTAGTTACTATGCTTATAAGAAAATTTACGCGTATATATACCATATATTAGTTGTAATTTTATGCATCCAATTAGTTACATCTTTCGTCAAAAAAATGATTACCACTCCACTATTAATTGTGGCAAATTTTAGCTCCTACTAATTTATGATTAGGTCTCCAAGACAAGTACTTGCGAAATCAACTAGTGGAATTTCAAGTACGTTGCATTAGGACTTCAGTGTTTACAAAAAAAATTAAAGCTAATCCTTCACACATGTGATAGTAAATAAAACTTTTAAGTGGTTCATTAAAGTTATTATTTTTTTTTTTTAAAAAACACTCAACTTCTACTACGTGTTACGTAATATCTATACATATATTTAAAAGAAAACTTAAGTTAGACAAATGAAACATTTGAACTTTGGTAACTAATAAGTGAAAGTCTTTTTTCTAATTTATTTGAATTAGGAGATAATATTGAAAAAATTTCATGACTAAAAAAAAGTTCTTAACTTATTAAATTTAAGTTAAGATGAACAAAAATAATCACTAAGAGTAACCAAAATTTATATATATATATTTCATTTGTCTAACACAATTTTATATATAATGAAAAGAGAGTCAAATGTTTCATTTGCCTAACTTAAGCTTTTTTCTAAATATGTGTATAGATATTAGTACGTAGACATAGTAGAAGTTGAGTGATTTTAGAGAGAAAAAAATTAGTAATATTAGGAAAACTTTTTTCGAATGAATTCAATGTAATATTTGAGAAACGTGATTACTAAACTATTCATAGTAATATCAGACCTAATTACAAATATAAGGTCCGGAGTTACAAATTACATTGTTGTGAATATAACCGTTAAACTTTAGGTCACAGAAGTTTCCTTCTTGTAGGGTCTTTATTGGAATTGGGTACGAAACATGTTGTCGTTGGTAAAAATTATCGTGTATTATTAGAAATATTTCTTTGGGAGGTGGTGAACATATATGTTGAACATGATGAGAATTGACATGACTCAATTTCAAAAATAAGAAACTAGAAGCATATTCTATTAGACCCGGGTCTGTTTTTAAATAAAATCTATATCGAAACATCGATAAAAAAAATCACTCACAAACAGTGTATTGAAGTTTTATAAAACATATACTATATCATTTTAGTAAGGTCGACGAACCTTTGTTTTTTTTTACTCTTTTCCACTAATGTCTGATTTTTTTCTTCACGGTTTTCAATCTTTTTAGTACATCTATGAGCTAAAGGAGCTAGTATTAAGTGCTATTTGATTTTCTTGACAGTGCGGGTTCGATTCTCGCCTATTCCATTTTGTGGTATAGGCAGTAAGAGACTTCACACGTTTGTATACATGTCTTTTCCCTCTATCGTTTCTACATGTTGTATTATGTTCTTCTTTGCGAAAGAAGAACAATACTTATACTACGGCAAAAGAAAACCACTACGACATCTATACCTTCACATTCTCTTTCTTTTACCTTTTATAATGATAATCATATATCATCCTATCATTCATCACATAAACAATATATAAGGGTAACGTTCAACATCTACGATGCAAATCAACTTTCAATATTAGATATTATATAATAAAAACTCGGGTCACTAGACGCTGATGCTGATGTTGGTTACCTTGATACTCACATGTGATCAATATAAAAAACAAAGTGATGTAACTGAATCAAAAAGAACATTATTGCCATACGTCTATATAGAGATGCAATGATGCTTTTATAACAACATAATATAAAAACCGAAATGGATGAAAAGGACTTTGAACGCTGGTCTGGACCATGGTTATACGTACTTACAAAAAGAAACTGAGAAAACAAATAACCATTAACATCTTGATTTTGTAAAATGTCGAACGGTTCAAAGAAAGCTCAATACAAAAAATGTGATGGGTTTTTTTTAAGAAACATGGTGATACAAACTATGCAATTATGTATCTAT
Source organism: Flaveria sonorensis (assembly GCA_025506505.1). NCBI lineage: Eukaryota > Viridiplantae > Streptophyta > Magnoliopsida > Asterales > Asteraceae > Flaveria > Flaveria sonorensis. The sequence continues at coordinate 7,075 of JACCIY010000060.1, forward strand.
GTATTGCAAGATGGTGAAATCGAGTCCGGCTTGAGGTCAATCAACAAGATCACATGATGGAATCATTTAAATTTTTACATAAATGTGGTTTGATAAGGAGTGTTCAATATTGAATCGGATTCGAAAAAACTCAAAAGTCAATTTGATTTGAGTCGAAAATCACCTATTTGAAATTTCAAATTCAAATTCCATTCAATTCGAGGTTTAAATTTAAATTTGTAATTTTTATTCGATTTAATATTCGAATTAGAAATACACACTTACACTTACTTTGTTATGTATTAGTTAAGATATATGTATATGAGAAATTAAAAAACAAAAGCTTAAAGTATATAATCTAAAATTGTAAATCCTAATTGGTACATTTTGATTTGTTTGAAACTTGAAATATTTTGTAACTTATTATTGCTATGTAAATTGTAAGCGTGTAAGGTAACACGGTTGAATTAAAATATGAAAACTTGCCAAAAATATATGATTTTATATTTAAAATTAAAAAAGTAATTTCTAAAATTACAAAATAAAATTAATAAAAACTTACCTTTATTTAATAAGATTTAGTATTTCTTATATTCACTTTGTATTCTATAATAGTTAGATTATGGTCAACATATAGATAAATCTTTTGTTATTAAGTTCAGTTAATATTTACTAATAGCAAATATATCCAGACTTTGACAATATGGACTCATAGCAAACAGGGTACGGGGGTTAACTTAGCATCTAAAAGTTGTTACTTGAAAAGCATCAACACGTTAAGTGCAGACCATGAGATAAAAACATAGACCTAGATATGTTATAGCAAACCAATGATCCTCGGCCTAAGTGTTTACGAAAAAATACCCAGCACTCCATTAAAATAAGGAGGTCTTGGGTTCAAGTCCCGACTATGATAAAAAGAAAACAGGTTAGGGGTTTTTCTCACTATAATAGGTTTCATCATGAAATGGTCAGGTTGAAAACTAATCGTGACGGATTGATTAAAAAAAATAGGCTTTATCAAACGGGTGATAAACACACGATTGGACAGACAACACGCACAAAGATGTACACACACGGTTTGAAAGAAAAATATCAAGGTTAAAGCATAAATAATTGATGACAACTCATAATTTACTTAATTGAAAATCAAGAACAATCTACAAAGTCAAAATCGAAACTCATTCGCCTTTTTAACTGGCTTTCATGTTCCACAATTCCGTGTATGAAGTCAACCATTTTTTTAACCACCGAACACATTCTATTTTATGCATATTTACTCCTAAAATCATCAACCTATACTTTACACCCTGCCGGATTTGGACTAATTTGGAATACATCACTTTAACCATCAGAATGTCCATACGAGTCATTTAATCGGATCATTGGTCTCTTTATCTCAAAGAGAGACATTTACAAAGATAGAACATAAGGTAATTGATGAAGTTGCAGGATTCTATTATGTTCATTCAGGAGCACATGAGAATTGAGATGCAGCAAAGATCATGACCCAAATTATATGCAATAAAAGCATCAAAGAGACTCAAAACTCAAAGACTGTTCTGTTACAAGAACAAGAATGGATTGATATTTCACTTAAGCAAATAGAGGAAAAAATATTAAACGAAACCAAACTCAAAATTGAAAAAAATAATAATAAAAGATAGAACATAAGGTACTTGATGAGGTTGCAGGAACTTATTGTATACTATGAAAAAACAATTTGAGGAACAGTAGTGTTTTTGTGTTTGTGGTTTGCCACACAAATTCGTTGAGTTGCCCCCTCCCCCTGTTAGTTATATGAAGAGTGAAGGGGTTTGTTGTGTTTCAAGTGGGTTTTGTGGGTGTGCTGGTGGTGGGAAGCGATAGCAAAGGCGATGGTGGCGGAGGCATTTGCACCATGTCTCGGTGGTCGTTGGTGGGGATGGTGACAGTAGCGGTTGCGTTTCACCGTCGCCTCTTTCTGTCCCCCTTTTGTGATAAAGAGAGCGAGAGAGCCTGGATGCGATGGGGTTTTTGCGGTGCTTTCGCCAAGGGGCTTACGGTCGCGATACTTTACCTGGTGTTATTGCGGTGGCCCTAATCGCTGCTCTGCCTCCTTTTGTGGTTGAGGTGGGCTCGTCACCGTTGGCTATGCCGACATCCCTTCAAGCTCTCTGTCTCTCTGATGCCCTGTAGGTGGCGATGGTGGTACTTCAGCCGCTTTTGTGCCCTTCAACCTTTTTAGGGTTTCCGAGGTGGTTGCATGTGGCGATTGTGGTGATCCAACCACCGTTGCTGCCCCCGCATCTCTGTCTCTCTAATACCCTTTTAGGGTTTTCAGATCTGTGATGTTTCTATCTTGATCAGATGTACAGTTTATGCCAACGCCGATGACGATGGAGCTTCGTTCATCTAAGACGTTTTGTGTTTGTGACTCAATAAGGTGTTTGCCGTATTTTTGTGGGTCTTTTTGGCTGTGATGATTTTCCCTAAATGATCTTGGTTGCTCTAGCTTGGCAGCCATTTTTGGCATGCAGCAGCAACCAAGAATCGATTCTAAGCCGAGATCTACTATTACCATCTGGATCGTCTTCTGCTTTGCCTCATGTCTGTACGTTGGTGATGCGATGCTGTTCGATCGGTGGTTTCTATTGCTTGCTTTTGTGTTTCTATTGCCTTTGAATGTATGATGTTGATGATGAAGAGCATGTTTGCGTCTGAGACTCTTCACCTTTGGCTATGATGATGAATCTAAGCCTTTATTCGTCCTTTTTATCACGCGCGCAACGTGCGCCGATGTTAACCACTAGTTATGATAATGCAGTAGCACATGAGATGCAGCAAAGATCATGAACCAAACTATATGCAATGGAAGCATCAAAAGAGACTAAAATTCAAAACTTTCACAAAAACAAGTGTTAATTAATATTTCACAAAACAAGAAAATTAGTAAATCAAACTCAAAACTGAATAAAAATGCTTCGGGGATCATAGATTCTTCAAACATTGATAAAATCTATCAACAGTAACTAGGCTTCCAAATTCAACATGATCTTTCTGAAGGGGTTAATCTTGATTTGTGGGTGGAATTCAAAAGCGGGTTAGAGAAATGGTCGGAGTTGTGGATCGGAAACAATGGGTAAGTAGTAAGTAGTGGGTCGTTAGCAATAGAATGTTTACATCACACGTTGCATGTTCTAATGGTCTGAATAAGCTAAGGGGTCTTAGTTGGTTATTAGCAGTGGTCATAGTCGGTTGGTTATTAGCAGTGGTCTTAAATGGTCATTACTTATCGGTAGTGGTTTAAAGTTATGTTTATTTTCTTAGTAAGTGTCTGTAATTTCCTTTATGAAGGATGGTGTGGTTTTGCAGTCAATAACATTTTTTGTTCCTGTGTTATTCTCGAATTAGAAGCTTGGGCCAACACTTTCTCCAGTTTATAAACAGAACTTTAAGATGAATCTAGTATATTACTTAATAGATAAAAGTAATTGATGGGTCAGGTTCAATATATAACCAACTTTAAGTACAAAACCATTAGCAGCATAATGTACTTGTACAGAGTGCTAACAGATATAACATAAGCTATAAAGAAAGTGAGGCAAGCGGTCACATAACCCGTCTTATGTATCACAGTTAAAACAAAATATACAAACGTTTATACGATCCCAATTCAAAGGATCTTTCTTAAGTTCATAAAGAGAAAACTTAAAGTGAATCTAGTGTATACAACTTTGCATTGTTACTTCCCACATACAAGTACATAATGGGAAGCGTCTAATATAAAACCAATTTTAATAGAACACATCGAGTACCGCGTAATGAACTAGTATATGGCGCTTGGCTGATATAATACGTGTTAGAAAGTGAGTAGCAGATACAACTATCATCTCAAAATAACAGTATTCACGCAAATGTCCTAGTTTTTTGCTGAAAACTGGTAAACCGTCTTCGTATGTATCAGAACTAAAACAAAAGGCACAGGTGACTATGCGATTCTCATAGTTTTCTACTAAAAATTGATTCTTGTAACAAACTTATAGGAACTTAAGCCACATGAAATGCAAGAAACATAAATCACCAAATTGAAACATAAATCACCAAATTTTATACACTAAAACAGCATAAATTACAGCAAATGAGTCTAAACAGATCTTACTTACTACCCCTATCTTGAAACAGTATCAAAATCAAAAGTCACTGACTGCAAAATGATGAACAAAAACCTCAACTTCACAGTCAAAACGCAGAGGACAACGAACAATCAAACAACTAGAAACCAAAATTCAATCGAGAAAACCTGTTTTCCGCCACACCGCATTACGAACCAAACGGAGATCCCTCCCTTTCAGCGTCCTCCCGGCGCCTTCGAGAACCGAAAACGTCGTATGCGGCGACGATCCTCTCGCCACAATCTCATGCGGCGGAAGCATCTCCTCCTCCTCATCATCTTCTCCGATGTCAACATCCGCCAGTTCACCGCCGGTGTTCATCCTCCTCGCGAACATCGGCACGTTCACCGGCGCCGATTGCTGAAATTTCAACGGCATAGAGTGAGATATCTCTCTCTCAACCTTCACAGGCCTCGGAATCGACGGGATTAAGCGAGAGGAAGACGAATTAGGCGTCGTCGGAGATCCGATCGTAGGGTTTCTCCGGTTCAACACAGGGCGATTAGGTTTCCGGCCGTTGTCCTCCGGCAATGCCGCCAGAATGCCGAACTTATCCCCTTGCCGGAACAATTGATTGCTGGTGGTGGTGTCCTTCATCGGATCTGCCGATTGTTTCTTCTTTTCGGCGAAGTCGCCGGTCCAGAACACGTCATCTTCACTGAAGTCGTCGCCGGCGACGGAGGATCCGCCGGAGATGACGCCGGAGGACGACGGCGGCGAGAAGACGCCGAGGAAGCGGTCGGACGACGGTGACCGCCGGTGACGGTATCTAACGACGCCGTTTGGTTCCATGAGATTATTGATATGGACTAAGTGACTAACGATGCACTTTTGAGTAGAGATTATATTGTTGCAGAAAGGCGATTATTCGGTACGGCGGGTGCATCGGAGTAATTGTGGGAGCTGTTTGATCGACGGTTGGGATTGGGTTGTGGTGGGACCGGGTGACGTGTGGTTGCGTTGTGTTGTGATTATCTCTAGGAGTTTGAGGGGTTATGGGGTGACGTGGCGTGTGGATGCCGAGTGATGGATAATGTGATCGTAGGTGAAAGCGGCCGAGTTTTCGCTGATTTTGACTAGGATGACGTGGATTTGAATTATCTTTAAAGGAATTTTTTTAACCGTGCGACTGAAAATTTATTCATGTTTTTTTTTTAAATAAACGAATGAATGTATAAAGAGATCGTGTTCGCTTATTCATGTTTGTATTCATGATAAGGTGTTTGTTGTTTGTTAACATTTGTTTATGTTCGTTTATTTATAATTGTTTATGTTCATTTATCAATTATTAAATTTATATTTTATAACTTTTATTTTAATTAATCAACCTAATTCTATATATTTTGAAAATTTAATTATTATAATCAACTTAACTTCCATACTTTATAATTGTATATATTTGTGGGCGTTTAGTAATATGTTTATTCATATTTATGAATATGATAATTTAATTTTATATATTTTGGTATTTTTATTTTTAAATTAGGCTAAATCTATACTTATAATTGTTTATATTCGTAAGCATTTAGTAATATTTTTATTCAGATTCATGTATATGATCATTATATCAAGTGCTTAATAGTATATGGTCGTTGTGTTGGTGAATTGTTTAGTTTGTGTTTTTGAAATACTCGGTTATGTGTTTGAAAGCAAGTTTGATTCCTTAATGAACGAAAAGAACATGAATAACCGTTAGGTAAGTGTTCATGCACTGTTCGTGAACACTTTCAAGTTTCAAATTTTAATGAACGTAAATGAACAAAGCTCCGTTTGGTCTGGTTGGTTCGTTTACAGCCTTAAATTTTGATATACTTTCACCTTCCCAAACTTACATACATCATCTCAAACTTAATCGTAAATACTTAATCTTAGACAATCGTTCAACAATAAATTCAATTAGTATTTAACTACAGATCAACCATGTATAAATCAAACAAGTCAAACAAAATTTAGCCTTTTTACGTCTGAATAAACTATCAATCATCGTTTTTATGTTGTTTGATTAAGTAAATCATGTTCTCCAAAGATTATCTTTGATGTGTACTTTGGATGATTAATACGCGAATGGAAATAGAATGATCCTTACTTTGAATTAGCACTTGTGAGGAAGATATCCTCTCATAGAGTAGTCCTTACTGTAAAGGTCATTGCTTTAATTACCGTATTAATGTCTACCATGTATGTAAACATTTACTAATGAAGCCCAAATCAATTAGTTTTGGATCAGGTATTGAGGTAATAGTCTTTTAGTATGAAAATCATAGATTCAAGTGTCATTTGATGTGATATATTTTATCTAAACTATAAGTTTCACCCTAAATTGTAAGTTTCCCCTGAAATGATGAACATGCCGAGTCGTTTGCGTTGTTTGTGTACGCAAAGCATGGGTGGTCGTATTCGTTGGTCGTTAAAAAAAATACGTAAACATTTAAAAGTATCATCATCATATACAATTTCTTTAAAACAATAAGTTACACACCCATCTACTTATAATACTAAACTAGATTGATTTATAATCTATTCCATAGGAGGATTTCATGTGCTAATATGCTTATTAATGTATCAAGACCAATTAATTAAAACTTACAAATTTGCTATAAATATTCATCCACCCTCCACTGTATCACCATCTTCTACTACCTCACACCACCTCCGTCCACCACTTGACCACCATCAAACACCACCTCCATCACTGTTCCAAGATGGTTTCTCCCACTATCCACCACCATCACCACAATTCAAACAACTAGCCCAACTCCAATCAGAACCTATAGATAAAACTCTAAACCGCTCACCTTGTAAAATTTCAATCTCGATAACAGAATATAACACAAAACATAGACGTGTCATGCTCATGTAAACACACACAATGCACATTATACACGCATATATGGTAGTGGGAGTTAGACGGACAGGGACAAGGTGGATAAAGGAGAAGAAACACAAAACTAAATCAAACATCATATAACTAGTCGGTTATTTATATAGAGGTTGAATACATGACTTGAATCCTTAGTTATAGTTGGTAGAGAAGAGAATCTTTTGATAACCCCCAACTAAAAAGCTCTAGTTCTGCCACTCGTATACAAGATCAACCAAACCTACAAGAACACAAAATAAATTGAATCAACATCAAATTATTCAAAACCAGTAGCATGTAAGAAAAGAAATAAACTTGAGTTACATATAACTTCTTTTTTTACCTTCTTAATTTAACATGTTACAAATGAATTGGCCATTTGATAAATTTATTTTTTCTGCCTTCACAACCATGTCAAGGGTGAGAGGAACAAAGCTCTTAGATGGGCCATAGAAATGGGGGAAAACATTTGAACCATCCACATCTTTGTAAATTAGTCCATCTCCAAGCTGCAAAAACATATCCAAATCATTGAAAAAAATGTTCAATTTGACAAGACGTAAACTAGTGATCGACAAAAAGGTGGGTTTGTTAACAAAGGGTCAAAGTGGGTCGGGTGGGGCTGGGTTGTCCCTAAACACTTTGTGCTCGAAACTTCTGAAATTCTAAGATATGATATAGTGTTGAATATGATTACAAAAGGTATCCCATTTCAACAATAACATGATTTTTAAATAAACATGCTTTAAGAATTTTAATGCGTTACAGATATACTGTCACCCGTTTCATTATAAGCTGCTATTAATTTTGATAATAACCTGTTTGTCCAATGTCTAAAAACTTATTCTTGTGATTTGAAGTTGCAATAATCATCAAGATGCAAATCCAAATAGTCAAAACCCAAATTTTCATAGTGGGGATGGGTATTCAGGTATGATACTATTCATGATAAGTATTTCAGGTTTGGTGCAGGTATGCTATTAGACGATGCCTGCATGATATCAGGTTTTTGTGGTGAGTTTTATATCAGGTTCCAGGTAACAGGAATCTGACAACCAAGTGGAAACCCGAGAACTGAACGTTAATGAGTAATCAGGTATTTGATGGGCATGGGATACAATTTCATAATGGGTTATGAGGCTGAAAATACCAAAACCAGGCCTATTGCCATCCCTAAATCCAAACATCCCATAGAGACATCATAAAGAATAGTTAGACATAATACCTTTTCACAATCAATTTGGAGCAGGAAAAGATCGCTTGTAGTATTTGAGTAAAATCTTTCTAAGGTCGATCTTACCTGCAAGCAAAAGGTTACAAATGTCAGTAAGAAACAAATTAAAACCATTCTCATAGTTAGTCGTTTAATTCCCGATTTCAAAATTCACCCATCAAACCATTCATTACTTCTTGAAAGTGATTATGTAAGTATTAAATAACCAGAACCAAATAGCAAGTCTTAATAAACAGGCTTTAGAAGATGCTATTCGGACGTACTTCACTGCTTCTACCATGTGAATTTGTGATAATGAAATAACTAGTTTTTTTATTGTTTGACGAATTCTAAGTATGCTTAAACCCAATTGCCTTTTGTAATCATGTAACTGGTATGAAATGTAGCATTCAAAACTTACAAGTTTAAACTTAATTAAATAGATAATCAGATGCAGAATCTCTTTATCCAAATGCTAGGGTAATCATATGCAGAATCAGTTTATCCACAATGTTAGGATAATCATATGCAGATTGCAGAATCTAATTATCCAAATGCTAGAATAGTCATATACAGAATCTATTCATTCAAATTCTAGGCTAATCAGTCTCTAAAATGGAGATGCAAACACCAAACAGTAGAATTACAATAACCACAAGCAAAACCTCATAGTAAAATCAAATTCTGTATTCAGATCTATAGATAGAAAGAAGAAGAACCTGATTGAGCTTGCTAAGATGAATAAAACCGGAATCCTTATCAAGCTGTTGGCCGAATGTAGATTTACTCGTTTGCAGCTCCGACCACTCGTCGGCGGAGCTGATTCTGTAAACGAACTCTTCGCTTTCGTTCACTCTCGCGTTTCCGGCCATCACCTGCTTCGTTCCGATCACCGATCAAATGATATTAGAACTTAGGGTTTGTAAACTATACGGATAACAGATTATAGATCTGTGAATAGATCAGATTCATAGACTGTATACAGAACAAAAGGAACTGATGATTTTGACACTTATGTAGCACATTATGATCAACGACAAAAAAATCTACACTCTCCTTTACTCATAACCATTAAAAACATTTTTTATAATATAAAATATCTACTTATATAAAAACAGAAAACATGTTGGCTGCAAATGCTCTTAGGGGGAGTTTAGGGTTTTGTTTATTTAACCGGTTTGAAGCAAGCTTACCCGGTTTATAATTCTATAGTTTATATCAATGTTTATAGTAGACTCGACTGGTCGTCGGTTGATTCTGAACCAATCAAGCTATTTTCTTTTTTCTTTTAATTTTTTGAACCAGCTGGTTACTAGTAAATCAAATGAAGGTGACTAGTTGGGCGGATCAGATTTCCAGTTCTTAATTTTTTTAAAAAAAATTCCATTTATCATACCATGTTATCTCTAAACAAGTTGGAATACAGGACGTTGTAGATGTTGTAATAAGAAGAACTTGCAATATGTGAAAAAGCTCGATTGTCTATGGGAGAGTGAAAACGAGATATATGTGGTAGAGAGAGGTAAAACGATGGTTTAGCGAATGACACGAAATGTTAGCTTCTATCGTCCGTTAGTCTCGTATTGCAACAACTTTAATGTTTAAAATTAAATAACATAAATTAAGATAAGTCCGAATATAGATTTTGTTTTTAAGTACTCTTTCATTACCTATTCAAAATTCCAAATAAGCTAATTGTTTCATGATGTTTGTTTCTTACTTTTCTTATTATGATTTAGGCAAATTAAATTTTAATAATTTAAACTATTACTCACTGTCAATAATAATTCATGCTATTAATCTGGTTGGTAATAATCATAACTTTTACTTTTGTTACTAATAGGGGTGGTGTTACATCATTCATATTCAATTTGTATTTATTTTAGATTCGATTTACCTTGTATGTTTTTTTATTTCATTCATAATCATTATTGTAAATGAAATCGAGTGCAAATTACTTGTAAATATTTAATAATTATGTTAATGAGACTATTGTTGATAACAAAGGTGAAAGTTGAGATTATTATCAATCAAATTAAAATATGTATTATTATTAACCAATAAGTAATAGTTTGTATTATTAAAATCCAATTTGCCTATAATTTAATATATCTTGTATTTGTTTTAACTCTTTCTTGATTCACCCATACAGATGAGCAATCCGGATCCACCACCGTCCATGAAGTTAACTATAATATATTAATGACTAGCTTTAGTTTCCGTGTATTACACAAAAGTGTAGAGATTTACTTATTAAATAATATAAAAATAAAAATAAAATCAAGTGTGTTATATATTAAATAAGACATAATAATTTTTTATTATAAAATCACAAATGAGCAAAAACATCCTTGTAAACTAAATTCGTAGTAACATTAGTATATTTACATTCACTATCTAAAGCTAAGAGCTTCAATCCATTTTTACTCTTAACTCGTGACAATATGACATAAAACTGATTATGTGTAAAAATAGTTTTTTTTAAGTATAAACCGACACTTGACAGAAACTGACTTTAATTTTTGTTTATTATCATAGCGAAATATACAGTTAAAGAAACTATATTCTTTTACACTTAAAATGAATACTTTTGATAGATTAAATCTTGAGTTAGATATTGAGTGGATGTGATGATATTAGTATGAAGAAATTAAGATTTAAACAATATACACTGAAAAGTTATGTGCAATAATTAGATCAATTTCGAATTATTTTAACCCTGTAATCAAATATAGATATATATTATTGAATCGGGTTGGATCGGGCTATAAATGTTTATAATATATCTGATTAGTTGTTGATTATTATTTATTTAATATTAACTTTAGTAAACCAGTGTATTATACGGGTTGAAAAATAAATATTAAATATTTTAAAAATTTATGAAGTATAAAATGATAATATAAATAAGATATGATTAAAATTACATATTAGTAATAACTATAAGTAATAAAACAACGATATCAATATTTAAACTTTTGTTTTTAAACTTTTTTTCTGAAAAAAGTTAAACATTTTTTTCAAAACAAACCCTATTAAAAATGTTATTTTTTAAAATTTTTATAACTCCTATTTTTAATTATTTTTAATTTATAAAAAATTACTTTTTAAAAATACCAATTTTAAAATATTTTATATTTTAAAAAAAGTTAGATGTTTTAAAAAAAAATTTTAATTGTATAAAAAATTGCTTTCTAAAAACAATATTAATAAAAAACATATTTTTAATTTATTAAAAAAATTAATCTAAAAAATAATTAAAATTATTTAATATTTTTTTAATTTAGATAAATATTTTATACGAGAGATAAATGAAAAAAATAAACTCAAAATGTTTAAAAATATATCAAATATCCGTCTTAAGTTATTATTTTAATATTATACATAAATATAGATTATTATTAAGTGTTCTTTTAGAGAAACAAACACACACGCTCGTTTAATTTCATTTGTAAATCCATACCGTGGTAATTGAACCCTCAACTTCGTTAAAATCAACCCATCGTTTATTACACGTAAAACTAGTCTTTGCATCGACCTCATCAAAAAACTTAAGAGATCAAACGTTTGTCGATCATCCACAACGTTTGAAGCAAAATAGCTATACTCTCTTTCACCAAAGCGTATTCATCACTCAATTCAGACCAATTTCTACAATCTGACATCCGATTTTACCCAAAATCATGATCACAACGGTAACATCAATCTCCAATTGATGCATATCTAATCAATTTGTATGATTTTACTCTCCAATTGACTATAATCTGACATACATGCAGCAAAGAAGTCCTACAGGAGGAGGGGGATTGCAGAGCCCTAGATCCCCATCTTCACAACCTTCGTTTCTATCGGTATCTGTCACTGATCCTGCTAAAATGGGCAATGGTGTTCAAGCTTATATCTCCTATAAGGTTATCACTAAGGTAATTTCATGATTCGTGTATTGATACCGTTGAATATTGATCGATTAAGATATAATTTGATTGGGGTAGGTTTTGCTCCAGTTTATGTAATTGTTGGTTTAGATAAGCTATTTTAGGATTCAATTAAGAGGTGAAGTTTAATCATGGATTATTGGATTTATTATTAGTATTTGGGTTTTCTGGTCGAGTTTAAAAGCCCTAGTGTTTGATGAACTCTTCATTAGTAGTTAGGCTAATTTAGGAATCCCTAATTGCAATTATCATGTATTTGTTTATAGCTAATAATAAATTTGCTTCAATGGATGGTATGATTTTAATTGGATTCATAAGGTGTTATTGGATAAAAGTTATTTCTTGCACTCGTCATCTTCTCTTCTAAGAAGAATTTATCCTGAGATGCACTGAATTTTTGCACAATTGCTGTTCTTTTATTCTTTCTAGTATTGATTTATCAGAATTATATTACTGTTGTGGTTTCATTTAAATGCTTCTTGTGCAGACAAATTTACCAGAATATCAGGGCTCAGAAAAGATTGTCATTAGACGTTATACTGATTTTGTTTGGTTGCGTGACCGTCTCTTTGAGAAGTATAAGGGCATCTTTATTCCTCCACTCCCAGAGAAAAACACTGTGGGTAAGATATAGTATATTTTGTTATATTTATAGTTTTCGTTAAGCATTCGTTGAAATTGTTTGTCATAATCATTTCTATTATACAACCAACATGTATTGGTTGTTGGCATGGTTTTAAAAAGTGGTTGAGGCGTGCGCCTCGAGGCAAGACACCCAGAAAATGAGTTTGAGGCGGCGCCTCAGAGGGTTATTTTGTACGTGCGCCTCATAGGGCTGAGGCGGTAAGAAAAACTGCGCCTTAGGGGGTTTTACTGTTTGTTTTCGATGTTTTAGACTCTTTGTGTCAGTTTCAAACATTCAATGTCTTTTTAATGTGTGTTTTTGATGAATTCGATGATGAATTAGTCTGTATTTTATTTTTTATAAGATATATAATTTTTACATTTATTTTTTAATTCCGCCTCGGGCTTACGCCTCTTGAGGCGAAGGGAAAACGCCTCGAGGCTCGATTCCGTACTTTTAAACCTTGGTTGTTGGCCCTTTTGCTTTTTTGATAAGTAATTCGTTGACATTGCATTCATTTAGTGATTTACGGCATCTCCGTTTAGAAGTTATGTGGTTGGTAACCTCTTCCGACTATTGCGTTCTTGTAGTTATAAACGTCTTTAATTGATTATTGAAATAAAGGCATGGTATCCTTAAAGTCATCACTCGGTGTTAATATGTTTTGCTGGAATCATACTGCTTATTGAGCCATTCCCTCCTGTACTAGCTGGCTTAAAGCTCTTACTCATTCATAGTGTAGTGATAATTGGGAATTTGGGATTTATACAGCTCTGCTCTAAAAGTCCTTTCTAAACAAAACTAAACACATATCTATTTTGATTTTCTTAAACCACAAATGGTGTATGGGTGTATATGTGTGTGTGTATGTATGTATGTTACTATGTACAGATATGTATGCATGGGAGTATAAAATGTTGTCAAATATAAGAAGTTCCCTTTACTCCTTCAGTAAAGATTAATTGAGATCTCTTGGACCCAAATCAGGGCAATCAGTTTGTAATACTGCTATCCGGGCAAACAGGTAATTTAGCAAAAGTACTTTCGAAAAATGAAATTGTATGATTTTCATAGGACCATAGAGGTATAAGATAATCCATAGCAAAGATGTATTTTTTAAATGGCCCGCTTTGTAGTCTGTACTTCATTGTTAGTGCTTTGTTCAATGATACAAACGCAAGCCATGTTTTACCACCTTCATGCAATCATATTGTAGTCCATAGAGATAAAATTGAATTTATATTTTTTTATACTATGTAAATCGCCTTTTCCTGACTGATTATGACATCACTAACGCAGAGAAGTTTAGATTCAGTGCCGAGTTCATTGAAATGAGGCGTCAAGCATTGGATACATTTGTCAATAGGATTGCATTACATCATGAACTTCAACAGAGTGAGGACCTGAGAACCTTTTTAGAGGCTGATGAACAGGTAACTGTTATGGTTTTGACTTTTGACCACTTAGTTAAAATAAGGTTAAATAAAAAAGACAGTAACTAACTTTGGTCCAATCAACTAATTTTTTCCCCTGGAATGTACTGTTAGGGCTGCAATTTCCAGTACAACACAGCTAGTTAGGGTTGATGCTAATGGGTTCGGGTCTACATAGCTAACCCGTTTAATAATCGGCTGATTCAGGTTGAGCTTACCAACTTGTTCAAAACCATAGTTACGAAATAATAAATTCAACCCTTTTACAGCTCATTGATCTGACCAACACATTTACATCTAATTAAACCGCCAACTCGTTTGACTTGTTTAGATTATCTAGTTACACAGATCAAGTTGGAGGTACATGAGCCCGTGTTAGGTTTAACCATGGAACACAGATAAGTGACTTGGTTGGGTTATGCCGGCCTACCAACCTGGACCCTGCATGAATTGCTACTTCAAAACCCTTAAACCTTTGTAGCATCTAGAAATAAACCCTCAAAACTTCGAAAATTTTGATCTACAGTAATCCATACAGGTTACCAGGTCACAATGATGAATTGTCGGTACCTTTTGTTAGTGATCTGGCTTTTGATCGACAGAACTAAACAGCGCACAGACACAAAAGAAGAACACAGCGATAGATCACAACTCTTGATTAACTCTTTTCTATTGAAACTGTGAAACTAGAGTTTCTACAAACAAGGACTCGGACTCCAAATTAAACAGCACAACATGTGCATAATTAACTCCTAAAAACTAGTAAACATAATCCATGGCTCTGACCCACTACATCACTACTTGACACAATCGTAACCATAAAATAAACATGTTTAAAATGAACCAACTGCTGCAACCCCCCGTGAACAAACCCGATTAACCCAACACCTTTGATCATGCTGACTTCTTTTTAAGGTGGCACAAAGAACCTGGTTACGGCTGTGATGCTGTCAAGGTAGAAGATTACCTAAATATAAATTGTGAAAGCTTAAGGGTTTGTTATGATGCAAACAAAGTTGGTTACCCCAAAGTAGAAATTGGACTGAATTTGGTTACCATTCTATGCAATTAACATTTTTTACAAATCTTTACTGCTCCACAATAACACTATGAAATCGTTTATTTGAACCTTTTCCTCTGTCATGCATAAAATATGTTTTCCTTTTATGTAAAGTTTAGTTAGTATTTTTCAATGCTGTTTTTTGCAAAACATGTTGTTTGTTCTGTCCCGTAGTTTAAGTAACTTTTATGTTACATGTTTGGCTGTTTTTCAGACAATGGAAAGAGCAAGGTCACAAGATACTGGAATCTTCAAGAAGAAGCCATCAGATTTGATGCAGATATTCTGGGTAAAATATAATATTAAACTGAAAACAACAGAAAGTTTATTGCTGAATAAGAAACATTTTAAGTGCTCAGTTGGCCACAATGTGGTTTCATAAAAAGATTGGGAACAGTAGATTCAGATTAGAAACTGAATATCTTAGGCTATAGGAAAAAAAAAACGATTTGACTCAAAGCTGATGTTCTTCTTCCATAAGTTAGGAAGTCTGGTTGTGTAACTATTAGCATGATTTTTTCTTTCTTTTGACCATTAATATTGGTTTTATTGCCAGAATTACATAATTTTCATATAAACTATGCTTCTTGAAAAAATTGGTATCTTTAACCTGATTTAATAATTTGATATCTTGTTATGAATGTGACAGGGTGTTCAATCTAAAGTGACAGATGTAGTTCTCGGGAAAGAAAAGCCAGTGGAAGAGTCAAATCCAGAATATGAGAAATTTAAAAAATATATATTTGAGCTTGAAGATCACTTAGCCGAAGCCCAAAAACATGCATATCGTCTAGTAAAGAGACACAGAGGTATTATTTTTATGTTTTACCTGGAAAGTGTCTAACAGGTAGAATAAAAGAATTTAGTTTATAAGGAAGCTGGTCAAATGGGTAGAAAGCAGAAATTTGCCCAAGTGCATTCTTATAATGCAGAAAACCTCTTATTTTTATTTAAATAGATCATTATTGACATAATATAGTTTTTGTAATCAAAATTTGTATGGCTATTGTTACAGAATTGGGTCAATCTTTAGCAGATTTTGGTAAGGCAATTAAGCTTCTTGGTGCTTGTGAAGGGGATGCTCTTGGGACTGCATTTTCTGAGGTTGGAGCAAAATCAGAGATGCTGTCAATCAAGCTGCAAAGAGAAGTCAGTTTCTATTTAATAGCTTATATATGTTTACGTCTTTTTTTAGATAATAAAAATGAACTTACAAAATCAGACCACAGTATTCAACAAATTTATATTTTGTTTAGAGGTTGCAAAGTAGGCTGGTTCGTAATGTCATTTTTTGGTACGGGTTGGATTGACGGACCTGAAACACTTTTTGTCCGAAGTCTGTAATCTTTTTATAAAAAATAATTAGTATGCCAAATAAGATTTCCATAATTATATTGTATCCATAACGACAATTTTTTTTTTGAATAAAATGAATAGAGTTTTTATTACCTTGAAAGTACATTTTGGGCTACTTTCAACCATTTAAGCTTCTCTTTTTAAAATTATACCTGCCTCAACCGGTAAACATTACCCAAGTTGATCTGCTCAAAAGTAATTGGATTGAAATTCAGCATCTCATGATTTATTCTTGCTCTATTGTTCAGGCCTACCATCTTTTAATGAATTTTGAAGAACCTTTGAAAGACTATGTGCGTGCTGTGCAATCTATCAAGGCAAGTGTTTGGCTTCCATATCCTGTCATTAACCTAATACATTGACCGCCATACTTGCTTTATTGGTTAATTTTAATCAATTTCTTGCTTCTGTTATGTTAAACAGGGTACAATAACGGAGAGGGCCAATGTTTTTAGGCAGCAGTGTGAATTGGCTGAAACGATAAAGCTAAAGGAAATTGATCTGTATGACTTCCATTATATTATTTTATTGGTTATCCTATTTGCATATATGATACTGAAACGCCGAAGCAGATCTCCGTACCATCATCTTTTTAGGAATCTAGGTCATTTTTATCACTTAGTTTAGGATGCTATTGTCAGATTTAGCGAAATAGGCGGGTTGAAGGATTCCAGGTCAAAACATGTAATTTTTGTAAAGGTGGGGTTGACTTAAAAAATGGGCTACTTTTTTGAAAATTTCTGTAAATAATTAGCATGTCAATGTGATGACATAATATATTAAATTAACAATATTTCTTGAATAAACGGTGGGGAAATGATTTCAAAGGTTTTAACTTTATGCAGCTAAAGTTAGGAATTTGGTATGAGATTCCCAGAGTTGCGAAATTAGGAACACATTTGGGAAAAATGGGTGCTTTTTGTGCTGGACGTGACGCTTGTTAGGTCGGCCCGAAACACACTGTCCAATTGTTTGTTAGTAATTAGGTTGTTAAATAAAATTATTGTAATACAGTAATTATTATCTTCAACAACAATCAATTTCTTATTTCTTGAATAAAACAATCTTAGGAGGTTTTAATGATTTCACATTAAATCACTTGTTGGGTTATGTGGAGGCTTAGGCCAAAGGGGGGAACCGGCCCTAGATTGGCCGGCCCTAATTTCAGTGGGCTTTCTTGTTAGCAAAGCTATTAACCATAATTCTTTATTATAAATAGATGATAGTGCCTTTGTAATTCCTTGAGCACAAATTAATAATAAATTCTAGTTGCAGCAAGTAAATGTAGAACCACTACAAATCCTTGTGTTCCGTTTTTCTTTTCTGATCGTGTGTGCATGAGTTTCTTGTATATTCTGATCAGTTCCAGCCTAACACCACTTTGGGCGACTTTCTACCTTTGACCCACTTCCTTTTTACCTATTTTTATTTTACCCCTTTGACCCATTAGAGATAAAACAAAGCCCGAAACACCTATCCATAAGTAAATGAATCAACTTTTTGTTCTTCTTTTCAGATTGTCCAAAATCCTGGCTATGTTGTTGTCATCATAAAATGATCTTCATTAATATTGATAATAATAATGGGCAAGAACTTTTTGAATTGGTTTATTAGTGTCACATTTTGATTCTACCAGCAGTTTTTTTCAGCATGTTCATTCTAATAAGTACATAATTTGTGAGGAATGAGTTCTTATCTTCACAGATGAGTTGGTATTATTTTTTTTAACCTTTTTAAGTTTTTATAGATAAACTTTTATAAAAATTCCCCAATTTTATAATACTTATTAAAATCTGTGAAGAATAATTTATGTGGTCATTGTTGGCGTACAATATTCCACAAAAGAAGGTTTTGGTCTTCCTGTGAGACAGTGGACTGTTCTTAATGAAATTTGTAATTTTCTGTGCTTATGGAACAAATACTGTGATTAAGAGCAGTATTTATTTTTTTAATGATGGTCCGTATTTGTTGTACTTTAATGTTTTAGCAACAAATTGAGGCTAATGCGATCTGAGAAGATGTTAGATGCTGAACATGAATATGAGGAGGTAAGTATATTTATATATTCCTATACTCTATTTTTTATAATTTAATTAGTATATATGAGTAGACTATAGGCTGTAGAACAATTATTCCCAAAATATAGATTTCTCATTACTTCTTGAAGATATATACCATTATATGCAAGCAAATATGCTAAAAACTGGCAACTTAAAACACTAGATGTTGCCGGTGGAATCCCCCAACCCCATGCTTCTGATCATATTTCAGCACAACCCAAATCAACCCATTACTTTCGTTGGCAAAATGTGCTAAAAACTTTTTATTCTTTTTTTTTTTAACGAACAAACTCACTCATATTTCACCATGTTTTGACTTGTATGCTCTTATAAATGTAATGCAGCTGAAAGCCGAAGGTCAGGAAGCAACCAGAAGATTTGAGACGATGGTACGACTAATGAATGAAGAAATCGTACGTTTTCAAGATCAAAAAACACAAGACCTGGGCCTGGCTTTTCATGAATTTGCAAAGGGCCAAGCCCGATTAGCAAATGCTATTGCTGATGCTTGGCGAAGTCTTCTTCCCAAACTGGACTTGCTCTCTGTCTCATAACCCATTTCAGTTTTCAAGAGTCTACCCGTTATGTTTTCTTTCTGTTTGTATCTTAATACACAACCCGTTTGAAGTCGTATGTGGTGTATTTCTGCCTATAAAACATAAGGAACATTTGATTTCTTTATTTCTCCTGTACTCTAGATTTTCTCTATAAACTTTTGTTGTTTTTGATATAATTATATACCAGAATCAGCATTTGAGTTTAATTGTTCTTGAAAGCTTTTCCTTTTATCTTGTGGTTGAAACCTTATCTGCAATTACTGACCATATTCGTTGTTTCTTCAATTATTTAGCCATGGCTATTGTATGTACCGGTATAAGCGAGCAAGGTCTGAGCCCACTTATGCTTGAGTTTGGCTTTTTTAACTTAAGGGGCTCTAGCTTGGTTCATAGGTGGTTTTCTATGCTTGTATTGTTTATTAGTTATTTTATTATTTTATATGTATGCCTTATGATTATTCTTTAACATAACATATTATTTAGTTATTTTTGTCATAATTATATGTATAATTATAATTATGTAATCACATGATAATTTATAAATATATATTTTATAAAAAGTATAGTTGCGAGTTTTGTCAAGCTTGTGAATCACTTCTCTTATCAAATGCACTCCAATATAAGAGTTTCTTTAGTGGTTTGTCATATTTTGATTTTCTGAAATTACAAAAAATATTTTAGTAGGTTCCGAATGATCTAATCTCTAGTACACTTAGATTAAAGCTTAGTGTGTAACATAGATAAGATTAAAAAAATTCAATTTTAACTTAAATTGATAGCTATTTGGGTGCGGTATTCTACACAAAAGATACAAAAATTCTATATACATTTTTATTTATTTTACATTAAAATCGTAGAAGATGAAGAACCACTTCCATAGTAAAAAGGATTAAAATAACAACGGAAGTAGCTCAAGGCCTTAGATTTTTATATGCACAGTATAGAAAAAACTGAAATTAAGGATGTGAAATCGTCTAATATATATGTTACATGAGGCAAGACTAATTAGACTTACTTTTGGTATGCATGTATTTTTTTTTAAACAATAATTTCTTTTACCTAAATACTAACTTATTAACTTATACTCATAAAGATTTGAATTAATATTATTTTTGTGAAGACAATCATTAATCTCATTATGTCACGCCTTGTAATATGTGTATTTGACTATGGTTCAACGCATGTACGTTTTATTGTTTTTATGTTTAATATCTCATAACTATAATGCGAAGTTTTCAGATTTTGGCATGGCAAGATTGGGTACGGTCAATGGAAGTAATAGTAGGCAGATGAGACATGACTATACACCTCTTAGTTGCTGGTTCATTCTCCTATTTCTTTGTGCACATTTATATGCTAGAAGTCGCAAAAGAGACGGGTTATATAATGTGATTAATAGGTCAAAATGAATAACTTTTGTATCGATGAACATAATTCATATAACAAAGCTCATGTTTGTATCAATGCTTTGAGAAAGTAACAATGTTAGAATTTACAAATAAAAGAAATATTAACAATTTGAGAAGTTAAGTTCTATATATATTCTCTAACATTTCTTCATTGGTCATCAGTGTTGTTGCACACAATACATTATTTGTGCATTAAGCCCTTTAACTTGGAGAAAATCGCAATCCTTGCCTTTGACAAACCACTCCTTATAATCCCTTGTGAAAACCTACAATTAAACTCCTGCAATAATCAATTTGAATTGTTATTATTATAACAAAATCACATCATACTCATTTATAATATTATAATATATATCGTATTATAATCTTATTTTAGACACTAATTACAAATAATTTGTTTGATGGTGTTTTTTATTATATATGAGCTCTAGAAAAACTTACTTCTTGGTCCACAACCTCATACGTAAAATTTTCGTTTGAATCCTTCATTTCTTTTGTGCAAATGTTCAAACTTGTCTGCAACAAAAATAGTTGAAAACATATATTAATAGTTTCGAAATTATCTAAAAGATTTACTTCTAAAGACGTTATAAGTTTTTCCCCAGTTTCAGAAAATGAGAGACCAGACCAAACCAAACCGAACCAAACTGGCCTGGTTGGTTGGGTCGACAAACCGACGAATCCAGAAACAATTCGGCTTGACGCTTCAAGCCCTTTTTTTTTAATTATTGGTATGTATTAATTTCTTTTCTTAGATTGATCACATGGTATGTGAATATTACATTGCATTATCAAAACGTTTATTAACTTTTATTATTAAAACTTAATAAAAGATATACAATAATAGTGTAAATGTCAAACCGCCCCGTTTAGACTGTTCACTCAGTTTTATGAGTGTTCATGTAAAAAAAAAAAAAAAAAAAAAAAAAAAAAAAACTTACAGAACCATATATCTAAACATGTTACATAACAGTCTAAACATGCCGGTTCAATCATATTTTATAAAATGTAAACCACTCCTAATTCTCCTAATAAATTGCTTTGTCATGAAGAAAAACTTAGATTATTATCCCATATGGTTTTATGTTTACGTATTTACTGCTTTTACAAACTAATTACGAAATAAACCATAACCATGCATGCATGCAAACAAACTTAATTACGTACCTTTTCAATCTCAAAATCGTACAAATGTTCCGGTAGTATACGAACAAGATCTTCATTCGAGCCCTCAAATCTCTCCATCTTCAACTCCTCACGCTCCATCGCCATTTTGAACAACATCGGTGCCGCGATCAAAGATAACGTAACCGCAGGCGGTTCATGGCGGAGGAACGGCGGCACATGGTAACATCTATCAAAAAACGGATGTTGAAGTGCATCCATGGCGGTCGGTCTCATCGACGGGTCCCACGAGAGCAATGAAGCAATCAGATTAACCGCATCCAAGCTTGCATTCGGCAACAATGCCGAAAACGGGCACCCCAAAAGATCTGGAAACCGGTACTTGATCTTGCTGGCAAGATCAATGCCACCAGGCCATGTAGATTCTGTCGGGGTGCCTAGCACCCCGCAGATCTTGTACATCACACCTACTCCAGAAGAACCCGTAAACCACCTTCTACGGGTGAACATTTCCACCATGATCACACCTACGGCCCACATGTCAACCGCAGTATCGTACACAGGAGAGTGTAGAAACACCTCCGGGGCACGATACGCGGGGGTGGTAATATTATGAGTGAGCGACACTCGACCATCACCCATCTCGTGGGCGAGACCAAAGTCCCCAATCTTCACCACATCTTTAGAAACAAGAAGATTTGCAGGCTTTAGGTCACGATGCATGAACCCCTTGTGGTGCATGTATGCAAGACCTTGAAGGATCTGAAAACACATGTTCCTGATCTCCGATTCGGATAACAGGTTTGCTACGATCTGATCATGGAGGTTGCAATCCATGTATTCGAACACCAAGAACACGATGTCGTCTTCATTAATAATATCTTTGAGCTTCACGATGTTTGGATGATCGTTCAAGTTGATGAGTGAGGTTATTTCTCGCATGTTCAAGCAATCTTCCATTGAGTAGTGTTCTCTATACAGTTTCTTGATTGCAACTACTTCACCATCGTCTAGATTCAATGCTTTGTAGACGATACCGTATGATCCGCGGCCTATTTCGTCGATCTTCTGATACTTGTTCATGGCTTGTGTGTGTATTTACACCTTAGAATGTCAAGAAAACACACACGAAGAAGATTAGGGTTTTAAGGAGGGAGATATGTGAGAGTTGAAAGTGATAGAGTACGTAATGGTTTTATACTGGGAATTTTGTAGGGTTTAAGGGTTGTGGATATGATACTAGGATATTTTTTAGGATTATATTTTTAGATTTATGTGATAACTTAGGTTGCCAGCTAGATGTTCTCATTGAGATAAATTTTAAAGGTGGGTTATGTTTATAAAAGTAACTTTAATTAAATGTTTAATAAGACCTTTTAATTTATTTTTCAAATTATAAGAAAGAATGTTTTGACAAACAATTTTATAAATCCGGTTTAGAAAAGTAGCTAGCTAGGATACTTATACTTATTCATGTCATTTTTTAGATTTTGGTGTCCACAATGATGATAAATATAATTGATTGATTGGTTAATGACATAAAGTTTTTCTGAAAATATTGTATGTATATTTTTGTCAAAATATAAATACTTTCTACTTAACTTTATAACTTAAAATTTAATTTTCTATCCATACATTTAATATTATGTTTATGCTTACCACAAGTTGGATCAGTACTTGTGCTTCATGATCAATATCAACATAGTATTTTCATCCTCTTCCAACACTAGCTTCTATATATACATCTTTCTCATCTTAATTGAATGTGGATAACGATAGATTAAAAAGAGGAAAAAAGATAAATTTTGATTTGATTTATCGTAGAGAATTAATATTAATGTTTACTATATATACATCTTTCTCATCTTAATTGAATGTGGATAACGATAGATTAAAAAGAGGAAAAAAGATAAATTTTGATTTGATTTATCGTAGAGAATTAATATTAATGTTTACTATATAATGTTTAAATTAGGAATATGGGGAGAATGAATATATTAATCCTAATTTGACGGTGTGGATCGATAATGAAGGAAGAGGAAAAAAAAATGATAACTCGTTTGGATTAATTTAAATGGTAGAGATGCTTAGAGTTAATCCGTGTAATTATGTTTATCAAGTTATTTAATGTTGCTTATTAGTGGAGTTATGTTTTCCAAGTTATTTTTCGTATAAATAGAGCTATGTAATTAGGTTTTATGTATATGGTTCAATCAAGAATAATCAAAAACTCTTAGATCCCTGAACTTGTCGCTAGTTTGATCATACATATGCCCGTTGCAAAATTAGGTCGTGAAATAATTAAGTGACAAAATTAGTCATAAAAGTTCAGCTATGATAAAGGTATAAGATATCGTAAAAACTGGATTCAAAACGATCAAACGTAGGCATGTGCGGCTATCTTGAAAATCGCAAATGGTTGCTTTTGTTAATAATGTAAGTGTCATTGGGTAATTAAGTTTTACTTAAAACAAAAAAGAAATCTCAATAAACATTGATAAACTTAGAAGGTATGCATGCTTGTTTTAGGGTATTATGATTTTTTTACATTTAAAAATACTCAGGTTTTCTAAAAGACATAGCCCTTGCAAGGGAGCACCAGTCCTCTTGAATAGTGCATCTAGCATGGATCGAAATGATCATCAGTGGTCTAACAAAAACAACTAGGCTGTTAGTAGTAAATTGGGGGATCAATGTAAATTGTCATCAGTAGTAACCAAGTTATTATTGACGAAGAACCTGCTAATGGTTTTAATATTCTTGTTGATGTAACTGAATAGCTGATGGACGAATGATTTATAATCGCCACTTAGTTTTAAGTATATATTTTTAGGTTTTAATTTATACTTAATAGGTGTACTTAAAAGTTTAATGTTTCTAAGATAACTCGAGTAAAAACGATATATTTTTAACTAAAACAAATAGGTGTGGGTAACTAATATAAGTTACCTAAAGTAAGTATAAATTTAATAGGGGTGTGCATGGGTCAATTTCGTTCGATTTTGACCTAAAATCATAACCAAGAATCAATATTTTGGGTTTAAAACCATTCGATTTCGTTTTTTTTTGTTTCACTTCGGTTTCGGTTTTCACTGTGGTTTTGACTTAGTTTCGGTTTTAGAATGGAAATTTGTTAATCTAATAGAGTAATCTATATATTCTTATTAATTAGTAAAATGCCAATTTTCTTATGAAAAAACAATCCATTGAAGAACAAGAAAGCAATATTCCAAGCATGAAGGCCATCATGCAACCAATAACAACATCCACACTTGGTTTTGTTCTAAACAATATAAAAGAAACTATTCAAATTGATTGTTTGGAACTAAACTTAATTAGCAAGAAAATTTGCACCGATAGAGTATTTCTTAGAACATTTGGTTATCACTTATCAATAATAGCATGATTACAACCTATTAAGCGTAAAAAATATGTTTTTTCGATTTTGTGGTTTGTCCGAAGAATTTTCTGTGTAAAATTCGTGTGAACAGCCATCCTCAAAACAGTCCGAATGATCTAAATATATACGGGTTGAGACATCATATAGAAACATCACAGTTTTTTGTAAGAACACTTGACAGTCAGTTGTAACTAATGTTACCATCGATTTCAAACCATCAGTAGTATCCTATTTTACTACCGGCCTCACGATTACTACTAACCTTACATTTGATACTGAGGTTTGAAGTTGCTACGAACCCCAAGTTAGTACAGATCATTAGTTGATACCGGAATTTAAGCTTCTACCGATGTTTACTTACCACCGAATATCATTTTTTCTATCAATCTTCACTTCTACTTAAGTCAATTTTATGCAACATCTTTTTTTATCAATCAAGTGATTCCAAAGCAACTTACGATGCATAATAAACATGTCAAAATAAAAGTCTCGTGACCGTATATGTAACTTTAAGAAAAAACAACCAAACTTACATTATGGATATATAAATCACCATTCATATAATTACTTTTAGAGACATATTTGCTTCCTTTTATTTTTCTATCGTATTTCCAAGACACATGAAGACCCACTATATCCTATTTTCCATTTCTCATCATGCTTCTTTTGATATTTTTTCATCTTGGGTCATAAACCATAAACCATAAACCATAAACCGCAACCACTGTGGTTGAAGCATGAGTTCGTCAATTGTCTTCGTTCAACAGAAGTCTGATTCACATGGTTCACCATTTGATTGTTTTCTCTTTACTTTATGGTTCCATGATGATTGTATACAGAAGTCATTGTTTGGAATATTACATACATAAGACATCCTAAACTTTTAGTTTGTGTTACATGATACATAATGATCTTTATAAGGTGAACTCGACCGCATCTAACATATAAATCCATACTCACACAACACGTCACCAAAGTTTGTATGAAAAACCACCGGTTGTAAAACCTAATTTTCTACCCATTGCAGTATGATTACATTGATTTGATATGGACCTGTCAAAACGACAGTTAATAACATCAATTTTATGAAACTGCCAAATTATCTTATTAACGGTGCATATATAGATGATCATAAGATTTTATACCGGTTTTGTGTTATTATTATAAGATAGTAAAATGTTTGTCAATCAATAAAGTATGAGGTGATCAAGCACATGGTAGACATAGTTATAGAATACGGTATGGAAGAACATTTGATGTTTGATAATATTCCATAAAATGTCATAAGATTTAATAAAAGGACTCAATATAAAA
This sequence comes from Flaveria sonorensis, assembly GCA_025506505.1. Taxonomy (NCBI): domain Eukaryota; kingdom Viridiplantae; phylum Streptophyta; class Magnoliopsida; order Asterales; family Asteraceae; genus Flaveria; species Flaveria sonorensis. Next base: position 33,555 of record JACCIY010000060.1, read on the forward strand.
TAACATCGGGTAACATATGTTTCTAGTTCAAATAAAAGTTTACTGTGTAATGCAAAAAAAACAAGTATATTTAAACTAATGAAAAACGTTTAATATTATATTCTAGTTAGTTAGCCAGAAAACGTTTATCTTCAATCAAGGAGTCGTAATTAATACATTATTGATATAATATTATATATATACATTTTGGTTGGTTTTAATTTGTTTTCTTTTGGTTTAGTTCGGTTACGGATGTGGTTCAATTTAGTCGTAATATGGTTCGGTTTGATTTTTCTAGTCATTGTTTCCGTCAAAACCAAAACCGAAATTGAAAATTCGGTTTTGAAAAAACTTCAAACCAAAGTGTCGGTTTTTGTTCGGCTTCAGTTTTTTTGGTCCGGTTGCATCAGTTACGCTAGTTACGCTTCAGTTATGTTCATACTCACCCTTAAAATTTGGTACAAAAATATCAAATGAAAGTTAAAAAGTTTGAATGGAACTAAACATTGGCATCGATTAAGTATTACTAACTTGGTGTTACTAACTTATAACGACTAACCCACTGTTCAAAAAAAAAAAGTAAAGGTTGAAAGTCATGTTTCTAATTAATGGTTTTGTTTTATTTAATCGCTTTAATCTTATGTTGATTTCCCCCTGTAATGGTAGGCATGCCAGGTCATCACCGTTGTCTGTGTTCGTGGGTATGGGTGACCTTTCGTCATTGGGTTTACCCAGATGACTGAACTTATATTATTTGTTGGCCGTAAAAAAAAATCTGATTTCATTTTCTTACAAACGTGAGTAACTCATGTGAAACTAGAGTTGCACAAATCGGGTTTGGGCCGGACCCGGGCCCGGGTACAAAACCGGGTTTGGGCCCAACCGGGTTTTTTGTACCCGGGTATTGGTGAACCCGGGTACGAACCCGGGTCGGGTTCAGCGAGATACAAACCCTACCCGGTATACCCGGGTAGGGTCGGGTCGGGTTCGGTTCGGGTATGAAACCCGGGTTCAACCGGGTTTTTGCCTTTTTTTTTTTTTTTTTCTTTTTTTCTTGTGTGTGTGTCGAACACCGGGTCGTATGTTTTTTTTTTCTTATATTTTCTTTCCTTTTTTTTTTTTTATTTTTCTTTTCCTAACCGGGTTCACTTGAATGACAAAAATTTAAACAACTTAATATATAAATATATACAAATCTTGAGCAGAAAATGTTACACTTATAATATACAAATATTAAATACTTTTTATATAAAACATTTGAATGACAAAGAAATTTAAAAAGAACATGAAAGACATATAATATTAAAACAACTTAAAAATAACAATATCGTTAATTTTATCTACTACGAGATGCTTGATCAAATGCTAATTCTTCATCGGATATGCCAGAAGATACTCCGTCTTCTACCTCTTCATCATGTACTTTAGCTTCGAGTGTAATCTCGTCTTCGAGGCTTGTTTGGTCTTGTATACGATCCGTTGCGTCTAAGTGATCCTTTAAACAAATGCACATCTCCACTGCTTCCGGAGTTAGTCTTGTTCTTCGTAATGATATTACCCTGCCACTAAGAGAAAAAGCAGATTCCGAAGCTACCGTAGAAGCTTGGACGCTTAGTAAATCACGGGCCATAGCAGAAAGAATCGGAAATTGAGATTCTTTTCCTTTCCACCAAGCCAAAATATCGAATGCACGATAATCTTCGGTAGTCATAGTGGAAATAAAATCCGTTCCACTATATCTACCGAGCTCACTTGTTGGGGTGTTACCTCTTTGACGTTTAGCCGTCACATCCCGAACAACATTCAACATAGTCAAAACAGGGTCTTTAAACGAGGTACTAGCACTTGAGGTTGATCCGCTTGGCATGGTTATGTTTACGTTAGGCCCATATCTATTTAAATAAAAATTATAAATTGTTTTCAAACTATGATTAAAATTTTCTTTTGCCTCGTTTGAAAAATCAGGGTTTTCGTCATGCATATCCAAATTGTCATTTATCTCATCTATCAAACATTCAACCCCCGCAACATTTAGAAACGGATTTAAAGCGGCGGCACACGTAAAAACGGGTGGTAAGTCCTTAAAATATTTTTTAAACTTTTCTTTCATTGGTTCTATCATTTGATTAAACATATTATTTTTATTTTGAAAATTTTTAAAATTCAAAGACATAAAATATAGTTCTTGAAGCACCGAATAACTAGTGGAATAATAAACTCCCGATAATTTTGTTGTTGAGTTTTTAAAAACCTCAAGAAACTCGGATAGACGTTGAAGATTCTCCCAACCCGCATCCGGAAATGGGTCGGCTTCACCATTATCCGAAAGACTATTATGAAAAGCTTTCAAAGTGCCCTTTTGTTTTAAAGCACATTCAAACATGTGACAAGTCGAATTCCACCGAGTAGGTACATCCCAATTAGGACCTAAAAATCTAGAGTGCGTATCCTTACAAAGTTGTTTATAATCTTGATATCTTCTTCTACTTTTTTTAAAAACGTCATGTAACATAAATCGAAAAGATGTAATAAAGTTATTAACATATTGCCCGGATAGTCCGTCTTGCACTACTAAATTAATAATATGTGCAACACAACGAGTATGGAAAAAATCACCGTTTGCAATCGGAAGATATTTTAATTTTAATTTTTCAACCGCGGTTGTGTTGTTAGAGGCGTTATCAAATGCAATTGAAAAAAGTTTATTTTCTAATTTAAAAGTACTTATTACATTATCTAAAAAGTAAAACAAAAATTCTCCGGTGTGTGGATGCGGAAAAAGATCAAATGCAATCGTACGTTTCATCAATTGCCATGAATTGGGATCCACCCAATGAGCGGTGACGCAAAGGTACGATTCGGGTAAACCGTGTGGAGCCGACCAAACGTCACTAGTTAAGTTTACACCGGTATTTAAATTTTCAAATAATACAATTAAATCATTTTTTGCTTGTTTCCATAATTTTAAACAATAACGTCTAAGTGTAGTACGACTTACGTGAGTGTAACGAGGTTGAAGCGTCTCTCGAATTAAGTTGGTCAACCGAGGATTGTCGAAGTGACTAAAAGGCAAAGCTTCTTGAATCACGAACTTCGCCATTCGATCTCGAACCGTATTAACATCGTAATTAAAGATTCCACCGTCTCCACCCAATTGTGTTTGTTGCGAATCCGGATTACTTTTCAACGACTTACAAAACTTCTTGCTAATGTGTTTGTTTAAAGTCGTGTTAGAATCTTTAGCAAGCAAAGCTCCACAAAACTTGCAACGAGCCTTTACAGACCCGTCACTCAACTCAACCATATCCCAATTGCACCAAACATCCATGTTACGATTGTGTGCAAGAACACGAACGACGGTTGGAGCGTTGGACGAACCTTGACCAACGGAAGATTGTGAGTGAGCCATATCAAGATTGAAGAGAGTGAAAGTGTAAAACGAGAGAGTGAACGTGTAAAGCGAGAGTAAAGGAGAGTATTTTTTGCGTTTTTTGCGTATGTTTTTGCGTTTGAGACTTGGGTACTAAACCATATCAACCCACACCTATTTATACTAACTTATAAGCCTAAAAGTGACAAAAAAACGGTCACAAATCGATCCCAACGGCTATATAGCCGTTAAAAAACGGCCACTTTTTAAAAAAAAAAAAAAAAAACGGTCGAAACCGGGTACAACCCGGGTTCAACCGGTTCCGGGTCGGGTCGGGTCGGGTCGGGTCGGGTTCGGGTTCTAAGAAATTCTAGAAAATCATACCCGGTTCCAACCCTACGGTTTTTTTTCGGGTCCAACCCGGGTATGCATATACCGGGTCGTACCCGTACCCGGTTCCGGGTCGGGTCCACCGGGTCGGGTCCGAACCCGGTTTTTATGCCCACCTCTATGTGAAACGGTGAAAGATGTGGATTGTCAATTGTGGAATCATATGTGGGCCGAATTGATCGATTGGAGCATGGGTCATTCTTGGGCTAAGTTAAATTAAATGGGCCATCATTTGAAGGCAAAATTGTTTGACATGGAACCAAGAATAGAGACGAATGGGAAAACTTTTTTAGTTATTTTTAATGAAATTTGTATCTGATAATATATAATTTTTTTGTTATTATGACTGGTTAAATTTTCTGTGGTCACAATTTGGAGTAGGTTTTGGATTATACAAATGTATTAAACTTGATTTATCACCTTTGCTAAATTGGACGTGTTCGTATTATTTTTATTAGTGAATGAATTGAATGTGTTCATGTTTTTCAAAGTTTGTGTTTAATATTTGTTTTGAAGAAAAGATTTGTCTTTGTTAAATTTATTGATAGCCGCTCTAATCTAAACACGATTCATAGAGATATCCGTTTTACACAACTTCAAATTCTAAAACCTACACTAAGTGGGTTCTGTTCTTCGTGACATTAATGTATGTTATCCTCATCTAATTGTAGTGCCGATCTTTCCAGGAAGTCACTCAACCTGAATTCGCTCATATTGGCCCCAATTTTCCCATCCTTTTTATTATGCATCTTTTCATTGTAATCCAGTTTATCATTCCACAATATGATTACCAATATTCCAATAATTTAAGTACACTGTATACATATGTATGTGTTTTTGCCAGTTAAGAATCTTAAGGTAAGTGCATAGAAAGTTCCATGAATTTGATGTCATTGTCTTATTCTCAACATATATATTGTTCCTAAATAATTGCAGGACAATTGCAAGAATGTTCGGCTTTATTACAAAGGTGATGACGACCGGTCATTTTATATATCATCATATTTGCATTCACACTTTCGTATATACACATATACATACAAATACTTGTATCCAAGGACGGCCCGAATACTAAACATGAGTGAAGAAAACTTTTTTGTGTTTTATATATAGTATCTGATACTGGTTTTTCATGTGTTATTTATATATCTAACAATCAAGTGGCCCTGTGTAACACTCTAGGCGAATCCCACATCGGCCGTGGACATGAGAGATTCCTGGTTCATAAGTAATGTCCTGCCTCTAATATCACCAACGTGTTTTGGGAGTATTGGCTGTGGATGAGAGGAGAACTCCACAGTTAAGCGTGCTCAGGTGGCAGCAATCCAGGGATGGGTGACCTCCCTGGGAAGTTTTTACCCGGGCAACCAAAAGCAAATCCGTGAAGCGAACAATATTGGTGGTATGAGAGGCTGGGTGTTACAGAATGGTATCAGAGCCACTCCTGTACCTTTCGGGATGGTGGGGCAAACCTCATCGAGGACAATGAGTCCAAAAGGGGGGGTGTTTGTAACACTCTAGGCGAATCCCACATCGGCTGTGGACAGGAGAGATTCCTGGTTCATAAGGAATGTCCTGCCTTTAATATCACCAACGCGTTTTGGGCGTATTGGCTGTGGATGAGAGGAGAACTCCACAGTTAAGCGTGCTCAGGTGGCAGCAATCCAGGATGGGTGACCTCCTTGGGAAGTTTTCACCCGGGCAACCAAAAGCAAATCCGTGAGCTCCTCGTGGGCGAAGCGGACAATATTGGTGGTATGAGAGGCTGAGTTTTACACTCTAAAGAGAAATTCATTGGTCTATCACTGTGTAACGTGTATCCATTATTAATTTGTCATCACGCAGCGCGTATCTATTATTAATTTGGACCGGATTATGATACGTGCAATTTATTCACCTCTCAAGAATCAACTTTTCTTGCTAGAAGTTAGAAAATTCAAAATTCCTAGCTAGCAGGTGTTTCATTTTCTCTTTCATCAGATTTACATGATAACTTTACACTTTGACCTCTGTATTTATATATACATATGTAACGTGTGTGTACACACCCTTCGCACCCAAAGATTCATAACTTGAGAGAGAAGGCTTTAGTTTTCTTTATTCGAGTTTTCGTTCCTTTTACTTTTAAAGAAAACGAAACAATACATAACTACTAACGATCGAGATCCATGACGCCAGGGTTTAGGTTTTACCCGACCGAAGAAGAGTTGATAACTTTCTATTTAATGCACAAGATACAAGGCGCAAATGACAGGAGTCATATACTACAAGATATCGCTCGTGTCATACCTCAACTTCATGTCTATGATTTCTATCCATGGGATCTCCCTCGTTCGTACTTCATTTTAGATATTTCTCTAAGAGTTCATTATATAATTAGTCATTCAAGCACACAATTCTTTTTCATGCATGATCACCAAACTATTTAAACTAATCATGATCATAACAAAACTATTAATAAAAAAATGTTTTTTCATGCAACTTATACATTATTTGAAATACTATAATATATGTGTAGTGTTGTCAAAATCGAATTACATATATATTCACACATTTATACACATATTTCATTTATGTCATATGTTTGTATAATAAGTATGTTTCTCGTTGGGTAACAAGTATGAAGATCGAATGTGAAATAAATGACGTGTGATTGATCTCATTTATATATATTTGTTCCTTTTGTTCTCACGAATTTGATATCCGAGTAGTGATCAATACATCTCTTTTTCAACAAATACCCACACACATTTGTCATACATATTGGTACTTGAATGCCTGATATTGATCTTAAATGCAAATTAACATAGATTTCTAGATGTTTTAATGAAAGCTTTCTTTTTTTTTTTTTTTTTTTTTTTTTTTTTTTTTTTTTTTTTTTGAAAAAAAAATGGCAGAATATGCGGGCGAGCTTTGTCAAGGGGACCCTGAGCAATGGTTCTTTTTTATTCCAAGACAAGAAAGAGAAGCCCGAGGGGGTAGACCATCTCGTCGCACGAGTTCTGGCTACTGGAAGGCCACTGGATCTCCAAGTGTCGTTTACTCATCAAGTAATCGTGCCATCGGGATCAAAAGAAGCATGGTGTTCTACAATGGTAGAGCCCCCTCCGGGAAGAAGACCAAATGGAAAATGAATGAATACAAAGCTTTCCAACAAGAACACTCCTCAAACACTCACACTACACCCACGGTATAAGATTTTAAAAGCCACATAGTCAAATTTAATTATAAGGTTTTTAAAACCTACTTAAAATTAAAAACACTCCTCAAATACTCTAAGCTTAACTTGTTTAATTTAACATAGCTTGAGCGTCCAAAGCTCGAACTCGAACTCAACCGTTTATTATTATTATTCATTTAATTACTTATTCAATTACACATATATTTAGTGTTGGAATTCATCCAACACTAAATAATTTCTATAATTAAAGTCACTTAAAAAAATTACAATAATGCCAATTTTATTTTTAGTTATGTTTCTATGCTTGTGGAAAAAAATTCTAAATGTTGAATTTTTTTTATAATTAAATTAGGTGAAATATTTTGATTTTGCTTACTACAAAATGATTATTTTTCAAGTTAACTTAAACCGCTGAATCATAAAACTTGTTTATTGTAAGGTGAAATATAGCTTCATATTAAAATTTCTTTTTAACGGCAACACTTCGCTGTTAACTTTTTTAACGGTAACATTACACTATTAACTTTTTTTAACGGCAACATTTCACTATTATACACATTCTATTAATCGTATCTTTATTTAGTTAGCTTCAATATGATCTACTTGAGCTTTTGACAAGCCACATGGACGGTTTAACTCATTTCCATCAGTACATCACTACGTGCTTGTCGTGATAATTAGTGCACATATTTCTCTTTTTAACTATTATATATTAATTCAACTTGACAACGAAAATGTACTCATGCAGTTGATGCAAGAAATGAGCTTGTGCCGAATATATATAAAATCAAATTGTTTAAGGGCATTCGACCGACGTCCCCCAGCTGATCACCAAACCCTTCAACACAACGACAATCGTGCAACCACCACATCAACCCATTTCGACTGTCAAACAGTAACACCTATGATCGCGAGCCCATTCGATCATATAAATACTTCATTCGAGGACGTGGAAGATCAGCCTTTGTGGGAGTGGGATGAAAATCATAACTGGTTGTTGTAACTTTGTAAGTTAGTATAAGGTTGTTTTAATTAATTGTTAGTTAATTAATAAATAATATGCATGCAAACCCTAGTACGCTATTGTTACGTGAATTGTGTATTGATGTTCATGTCCATGTAAACTCATAAGTATCTTTGTGAATGCTCTTGATCTACTCATATTTACTCTTTATATATGGATTTTGCCGAATGATGGTCACAACTAATTAAAAAATGTTCAGTTTTCTAGTAGAGTTCAATTCGACCTCTTGACAAGAAAGAAGAAACATCCTATTGGAGGAGACGGTAGATTCATTAGTTAGTTATAGTTAATTCGTTATTATTATTATAGATTTAACTATTTTTGTTTGGTTGCGGTTAATTGTGGCATATCGAGGAAATATCCATAGAATATAACACTTTTGGTATAACATATTATAATATTCAATTTGAGGATAAGATAACAAATAGATAGAATCCGGATTAATTAAAGTAAGAAACTCGAACCCTAATATAAATACAAGCTAGAAAGTAAATTTTATGTTATAATATATAACAATAACCTGTTTGGTACAAAGAGATCCGACTTTATAACAACTGGTGGAATTTTTCCACTTAGTGCGACAAGAATCTAGTAAATTTTGTGGGTGGTGACACAATTCGGTTTTAAATAAACATGAATCGAATCATAGGAAAAAATAAAAATATCAAAAAAATATATTCAAAACTTTATAAAACAATATATAACTAAATTTATAAAAGTAAATCAAATATCGACCAGACTAGTTTTTAGATAAATTTTATATCAAACATAAGAAATTTGATGTATTCAGAATTTTATAAAATAGTATACACTCAAAGTTAAAAAAAAAATCAACTTTTTAACCTACTTCGATTTTGAATAAAATTTATATCTAATCATTGATAAAATTAAGCACGTTACGAGAGTATATTCAAAATTATATAAAATATTATATATTAAAAGCGAAATAGCTTAAATTTTAATTATAATACTAAAATATTAATAATTAATAAACAAAGACCAGTACATTTATGAAATGACACCTTATAAATCACTACTCATTCGTTTCATTTTTAACAAGTATGTGGATATGGATAGATAAACTATAACAAAGACATTTTGTATAGGAAAAAATAAAATACTAGAGGATTAGTATGTGTTTCAAAGTCCAAATAAAATAAAATAAAAATATAATTTACTTATGTGTTTCAGAGTCGGAATTAAATGAAAATAAATTAAAAATACAAGAGAAAGTTAGACAAAACTCTATCATTTTGTCAAATAAACAATATCGTTTTCCGGACTATATAATATATCTATATCTATACCTATATCTATATATATATATCTATAATAAAAGAAGATTTTAAAATGTCACGTGTTATGATATTATCCTTTCTTATTTTAATTTTCTCCCATCACTCTCCTAATAAATGATAATAGTATACGCTAATTATATTGTTTAAAAAAATTTCATATTAAAGAAATAGATATTGTAAAATAAAAAAAAAACAGATTTCTTTTATATAAAACACACTTTAAAAAATACAAAAGTTTTCTGAAAGATTTTTTTAAAATACGAACTATTTTAAAACCGTTTTTTAAGTTCTTTAAGAATGATTAAAAAAAAGTGAGAATTTTTTTTGAAAAAAAATAAAATGCTATTGTTTTACTTGAAATACTTACTTATACGTAACTAGTCATGTCTTATCTAAAAACATTTTTTTGAGCTAAATTTTCATTATAAATTATTTTAATATTTTATTCATCTCGTGTAATACGATCGTTTTTACGGAGTATTTATGATATATTAATATTAGTTCACATTAGTTATGCTTCTTTTAGTCAATGTAGAATGTTTGAGAAAAACAATGTTAAGCTGGAAGTCAAGCATGTCATTTAATAAAAGCCATACTGTGTGTACGCTTTGTTATTTTTTTTAAGCAAAATATTCGATTAAAACAAATAAGTCACCAGCAAGATGCTAGGACCAAGGTACAACGATATCATTTTCTTCAAGCCGAAAAATTCAAAAACTGAAAATTACACAAAGTTTGCCAAGCTAAGTCTCCAAACTTCCCTCTAATTTTTAGCCACATGAAAGAAACATATCTAATTTCGTCTACCACCGCGGAAACTGAAATAGGTTTGGAGTTGAAAATTAAACCATTGCGAGCCTTCCAAATACTCCATATTGTAGCCATGTATATTGTTAATATCGCCTTCTTCATATTGCCATTACCCTCGGCCAGGTTAGCAACGGACAATAAATCTCTAATATTATTATTATTAGGGAATTCCTGGCGACACCATCGAGACACCATGGCCCATATATTAGCAGCAAAAGGGCATGATATAAGCATATGCTCAACCGACTCATTAGCGCCAAAACACATTGAGCACTCAATGCCCGGTAGTAGGACCCCCCTTTCTGCCAAAACCACATTTGAAGGGATCCTATTTAACCTTGCTTTCCACACAAAACCCGTCACTTTTATTGGCACCCACTTAACCCAAATTAAAGGATTATGATCCAAAGGCTCTCTATTTAACTCCAATATATGTCTAAGATTGCTAACCGAGAATTCTCCCGAACCGTCCCCAAACCAAAACCATTTGTCAGGGCCGTTACCGGTGTGTACGCTTTGTTAATAAGAAAAGTCAACTACAAGTGTAAGTCAACAGGTTGAAGTCAAAGTTGTTGTAAGCCTAAGATCATCCATTGTAGATTCAAGTTGTTGTAAGCCTAAGATCATCCATTGTAGATTCGTATCCCTCGTGTTCTTACTATATTACCATATTACTTTACTAGCTTTAGTAAACCCGTGTATTACACGGGTTGAATAAATAAAATATTAATATAATAAAATTTATTAATAATAAAACGGTATTCTAAGATATGATATAACAGAAACTACATATGGGAAATGACTACAAGTAATAAAACAGTGATATCAACTTTTAAAAATTTTGTTTTTAAATTTTTTCCCAAAAAAAATAAACATTTTGTTCTAAAACTATCCGTATAAAAATGTCATTTTTAAAAATTTTCTTATTATAACTCCCAAATTTAATTACTTTTTGTTTTAAAAATATGAATTTTAAAAATACTAATTTTAAAATATTTGGTATTTTTAAAAAAGTTTTATGCTATAGAAAAAATATTATTGTATAAAAATTTATTTATTTAGAAATAAAATTAATAAATAGATCTTTTTTTTTTTAATTTATTAAATCTAAAAGAGTGTTAAATAATATTATTAGTAATTAAGGTAATTATTTAATATGAGAGAGAGACGGGAAAATTTTAACGAGGATAATTGTGGTGCTGTCACATGTCATCTCAAGTTACTATTTTATTAGAGTAGTAAGATTAGTTTCCGTTTGCTCTTTGAACTTCGACTCGTTCTTGAAGACGTATTTTTGTAAAATAGGACAATAACTTATATAGAATGTTTATCGGATGGGACTTTGGTCTAATAATAAGACCATTTGATGTTAGAGTGATTATATTTCTATTGAGGTCATGTATTTAAGCATCGCGTATTACGGATTGGTGTAAACTAGTTGTGATATAAGAAGAGAGTGGCGGAAGAGACATCCGGAGGAGGGTGTGGTTGTGTATTTTGATGGTGGGTGTAGAAGAAAAGAAATTGTATTTTAAGTTCACAATTTCTTTATTAATATTAACAAGGTATAATGATTCTTTAAGGAAAAGATAACGTAACAATTTAATGGTCTTTTACTCAATGTAGAGGTGGGCAAAAAAAACAGGTTTGGGCAAAAAAATTGGAACCGGTTTCTGTCCCAAACCGGTTGGCCCAAACCGGTTCCGACCCGGTCTGAACCGCCGGTTCCTCAATAGGTTTGAGGTTTCATGTGTTGAAACCGGTTCCCAAACCGGTCCCAAACCGGTTCCCAAACCGGTCCCAAACCGGTTCCCAAACCGGTTCATCAAACCGGTTTTTAAAAAGTAGCCGTTATAAAACGGCTATATAGCCGTTATATAGCCGTTTATGACCTTTTTTTGTGTTTTTTTACCATTATACCCCCCACTAAGCTAGTATAAATATGTATTGGATGTTTTGGTTGAACCACAACAAGTTAAAACACTCTCTACTCTCAAAAAACGTTCTCTATTCTCAAATACGCTCAATACTTTCGTTCAATTCAAAAAATACTCTCAATACTCTCGTTCATTTCAAAATGGCTTCATCAAGTGCTCAATCATCCGTTGGTTGTGATGCGTCTTCAGGCAACGTGGTGGTAGCAATCCTTCCTAAGAATAGGAACCCCGAAATATGGTGCAATTACGATTTATGTCATGTGGTTAGCGGTCCAAACAAAGCTCGTTGCAAGTATTGTCATAAGTTTTTCAAAAAAGATGCAAATACAACTTTAAAAAACCACATTGCGAATAAATATTGTAAGGCTTTGAAAGGTGAACCGTCTCAAGGTCAAGCTTCGATGACAAGCGAAGGGAATGTTTGGGCTTATGACGTTGATGCGGTTCGTGAGCAAATGGCGTATTTTGTAATTCAAGAAAGTTTGTCATTCAAATATTTCGACAATGAACGTTTGACCCGGCTAATTCAACGAACTCTCCAACCGCGATACACACATGTAAGTCGTGCTACACTTAAAAGAGATTGTTTAAAAATGTGGAAAAAAACTAAAAATGAATTAATATCTTATTTTGAAAATTTACAAACTGGTGTTAACTTAACTAGTGACGTTTGGTCAACTCCGCATGGTTCACAGGACTCGTACATTTGTGTCACCGCCCATCGGGTTGAACCCGGTTCGTGGCAAATGATGAAACGTACGATTGCGTTTGAATTGTTTGATTATCCTCACACTGGGCAAAATATTTTTTATCTTATTGATAAAGTTATTAAAACGTATAAATTAGAAAACAAAATATTTTCTATATCTTTTGATAACGCGTCAAATAATACGCTTGCGATAGAACATCTAAAATTAAAATATAAACCAATTTGTAACGGTGTGTTTTTTCATAGTCGATGTGTTGCGCACATCATAAACTTAGCTGTTCAAGACGGTTTAAAACTTATTGAAAAAATAAAAGATAGTTTTAAAAGAATGTTACGTGATATTTTTAGCAGTAACCAAATATATAGTAGGTATCGCAAGTTTTGTAAAGACGCAAATTCCAAATGATTAGGTCCGAATTGGGACGTACCTACAAGATGGAATTCGACTTGTAACATGTTTGAAAAGGCTATTGACCAAAAAGAAAGTTTAATAGCCTTTCATAATGCTTTGGTAAGTCGTGGAAAGGCATCGACTTACCATCCAACGGGTTGGGCTATTATTGAAGAAATAACCAAAATGCTTAATGTTTTTAAAACCGCAAATACTTGTCTTTCTGGAGTTTATTATCCAACGAGTCCATTAGTACTTCACCAAATTTACTTAATGACTTCAAAATTAAATGAGTTGTCGTGTAGGGGCAGACCTTATTCGGATATGATACCACAAATGAAAAAAAAATTAAAAAATATTTTAAAAAAATGCCTCTGGTTATTACATGTGCCGCTGCCTTAAACCCTTGTTTAAATACGTCAGGGGTTGAAACTTTACTTGATAAAATTACTTTTAATTTGGATTTAGAAGAAGAAAACCCATATTATGCTCAAAGTGCAAAAAATAATTTTAACACAGATTTAGGCCAAATGTTTGATGTTTATTTAGCAAAATATGGTGAAACATCAAACATACATGAGTCTATGAGGCATGCGGCACATGACGAAGGTTCAAGTGATCCAATGTTTGCTTTGTATAATACTTTAAGAGATGAATGCAATAAACGTCAACGTGGTAACACTTCGAGTAGTGAAATCGGGAGGTATAGTGGAACAAACTTTTTATCCATCATGACTCCATAAGATTTTAAAATTTTTGACTTGTTGGCTTGGTGGAAAGGTAATGAAGATCAATTTCCAATCCTATCCACCATGGCCCGAGATTTACTAACCGTCTAAGCTTCCACGGTAGCTTCGGAATCTGCTTTTTCTGTTAGTGGCAGGATTATATCAATACGAAGAACCCGACTCACTCCTGAAGCAGTTGAAATGTGTATTTGCTTGAAGGATTATTTGGATGCAGCTTAAAGAATACAAGACAAATGCTTACTTGAAGGAGAATTAGAATATGAAGCCGAAATATATAAAGACGAAGTAGACGATGGATTGACACCCGGAATGACCGATGATGAAGCGGTATATGACGAGTTCCTTCGTAATACCTCGGGTTCTGGTGGCGAAGAATAAAGATGACGTCATTTGAATTGTTTATATGTTTTGAATAGTATACATTTTATATAATCTTTGATAAAAATAAATAATCATATTTAATTTTTCATGTATCATAAATCATAATTATATTTTTATTTAATGTTTTATGTTTTATGTTTTAATATTTATAATAATTTATATAAATGTGTAATCTTTGATAAAATTAAATAATGTTTTAGATCAATTGAACAAGTTTTGAACAATTTGATAAGTGTGAAAAACTTCTGAAATTTGGCCAAGTGTTCAGGCGCATGAGCACTGTTTGGGCGCATGAGAACTGTGGGCGCATGAGAACTGTTTGGGCGCATGAGCACTGTGGGCGCATTAACACTGTTTGGGCGCATGAGCACTGTTTGGGAGCATGAGCATTGTTCGGACGCATTTGTTTGTGCGTTTCTTCTTTGGACTGTTGGGCGTTTGGAAAATTTAAATTAAAAAAAAAATGAAAACCCAAACCGGTTTGGGCCCGAACCGGTTTTCAAACTGGCCCGAACCGGTTCGATAGGTTTGAATATCCTAGCCCTGAAACCGGTTTAGGAACAGAACCGGTTTGGGGTTCAAACCGGTTGAAAATAAAACGGTTGAAACCGGACAGGTTTGAAACCGAACCGGTTTGGCCCCAAAAACCGGTTTTGCCCCAAAAACCGGTTTGTACACCTCTAACTCTATGGACCACCAGTGTTGCCAAAAATGAATAGCAGTCGTGGTTGTAATTTTTTTACATTTTAAACCATAGATTTTATTTTTCATGGACTAATTAACTTTAAAAAAAATATCATTAAAATAACGGGCTAATATTAACGAAAAGTGTCTAATTTTCATATATTATATGTTCATAAATTCATTAATTACCAAAAAATAGGTCCTTCAAATATATATCTATATTGCATTCATTTATTAAATTGGAAATTAGATTTTAAGAATCCAAACTATTAGCTATTGGAATTCAAACTATTAGCTATTGGTCAATATCAATCCCAACTAAACATTTGACCATTACTAATCTTAATTTTTAGTTTTGTTACTAATAACAGTCCCGGTCTAACTTTTTGAGTTTTTGTTAACTCCGTTAGTTTTTTATGGCGTATTATTTGGTGTGGCTCATGACGTGATGTATAACATAGAACTAATTAGAAATATAAATATATTACTTAATTTTTTACAAGAGATCATTTTTTGAAATTATTCAACGTAACGTTTTTGTAGCTGATAGAGTAGTTTGGAGACAAAGAGACGCAAAAGTTGAATGATATATTTATATTTTTTTATTTTCGCTATGTAATACGACATGTCACATATCACATCACGAGCAACGTCACGTGCCACGTTATTAAAAACTAACGGAGTAAGCGTAAAGTTAGCCTGTGACTGTTTTTGGTAACAAAATCGAAAGTTGACATTAGCACTAGTCAAACTGTTAGTTAGGATTAATATTGGCCAAGAATCAGCGGATGAGTTGTGGTTAGGGGTGAAATGCCACACTGCACGGTTCCACTCTGCAAGAACTCCGAATTATTCTCTCGAAGCTCATCCTCCCGTACGAATCTGGGCGGTGTCATAGCATAATCCTAAAGATGGCCATACTTGCCTTAAAACTTGATTAATATAAATTCAATTTGTAATATAACATACATATTTATTGAAACTTGTTTGACACTTTCACATACAGCACGTGATGCTAGTCTGAGAGACTAGGGACGAAACTTCCAAAACGATGTTTCTTCATTTACCAAAATTTAGGGGAAAGACTCACATCTATGTATAAAAAGCTTTAAGGATTCAATATTCCTTATATGGTCTTGATGTTCATATACACGAGTCTATATTTTCTTTTTATGTTTTGCTTCTTAGTTTCTATTGGTGGAGACTCGTAATATTAAGTCTTATTATTTAATCGAAGCATGCAAGACCATGAATTTGTGTACTCGATCTACTATCGTTTTACATGTTAGATATCCTGGATGTAGGTAACCGTTTAACGCCTCAAGACAACTCTGTGTTACCTTAACGCAACTTAATACAAGTGAAAAGATGTTCATTGTTTACATTTCCTTGCGTAGCCTATCTCCTAATCCCCGGACCAACCGAGGTCCTCGTAAATTCCAATATCGGTTTGACATTGCAAATTTGGACCTATCGTGCTAAAGCTAATGAGTTAAATGCATCATGTTGTCACGACTATGTAAAAGAAATGATGTAGGAAGAAGCATGCAATATTAAGAGCATAAAATTTTAATTTTTAGAAGTGTATTTCTTTTCTTAGAAAACTCAAACGTTGGAGATTTTTGAGATGTAAAAAATAAAATTAGAATCATCTCTTGCTCAAATTTAATAGGAAAACATGTTTCTAACTTATTATTTTTTCGTTTTCTGCTCTTAGTTATTAATAGATTCCAACATATGCTTTAAAAAGACGTTTTTACAATAGTTACGAGAAGGTCCATTCCACTTCGAAAAGAATAAAAGTCGTCTGTCAAGCATCGAGTTCATGTTCTTCTTATTCTACTTTCCTTCTTGTTATTTTCTTGTTAAAAGACCAAGAAACTCAAGCTCAAATAATGTGGCCCTTTTAATTTATTTGACAATATTTATATATGAGATTCAATTAAATGATAATAGTTCATAGAGTTAAATTCGATTTGTTCTCCTAGGTTTAATAAAAATAATTATTTTTATTTATAATTTTATAAACATCAATTTTGATTCGAACGTTTTATTTTTTGTTTTAATTTTAGTCAAAAAAATTCATATGTTTTTGACTAATGTTGAAGCAACCGATGAAAATTTTAGACTAAAATTAAAACAACTAGTAAAAGTCTTAGAGGTAAATTGTTGTTTTTGATATTTTGAATGAAAATAGTTATTTTTTTTATCAAATTTCAGTGAGCGAAACCACATTTTATTTTAGTTTATACTTTTAAATAAAATAGCAATCAAATAATACAAAATATATTTGATTCCCTTTCATTTGGTTTACTAATTTTGTGTTTTTATGGGGTGTAGGGTTGTTAAATTATTTGGATCTGACTAAAAAAGTTAAGAATTCGAACCGAACTAAATTCAAATTACGACTTCAAATTAGACTTTGGTGAGGCAATTCAGTTTGAATATAGGAATTCCATTTATTCTATATATAATTTATTTTATTTTAGGGTTATTGGATTTTCATAATCTCAAGTTTCATTCATTGACTGGGATTAATTATAACTCAAAAAATGTTTACAGACACTCCCAACTTTGAGTGTATTTTTCTTTAACGATCTCTTACTAACTAAGAGTTAACCTCGTTAGTTTGTTGATGACGTGGACTGCTTTTGTGACCAAAAAGTAAGCAGAAAGTTGAAACCTATCATCAGGTGCGTCACTTTGAAACTTCCGCAGCAAAAAATCCGTTAATCTCCACCTCCTGATTTGAACCACCTGACTCGTTGAAGCTAAATTTCAGATGATGATAGAGGCTAGACAATGGAAAACGGACCTAATAGAGACTAGGCGGTGCCGTAGTTGAAAAATGGCTCAAAGTTAGCCTCATTCCATAAAAAAACTAACGAGGGTTAACTCTCAGTTAGTAAGAGATATTTGGAGGAAAATAAGTTCAAAGTTAGAAGTGACTGTAAACATTTCTTGAATTGGGATTATTCACGGCCAACAAATGAAAGTTGAGATTATTAAAATCCAATAACCCTTTATTTTATAAAACCAAAAACACATATTTATATGATACAGGATGTGGATCAAATATTAACCATTATTTATTACGATAACTTATTAACCCAACTAGTGATCCAAAGTATACTATGTCGCCACTGTAAGTTAGAGTTACAATGGTAAAACTAGTGATACACAACGAACATTAAAAAAATTAAAAATATAACAAGACTATATTCGAGTTAAAGATATTAAAACGATTATTTAATGGTGTAATTTGTACAAAAAAATAGCAATATACAAAAAAGTTAAGAAAGTTTTGAAAAAAGTGAAGTTTGTTTAAAAATGGAGAAAACAATTAAAAATGTGAGAAAAATCGTTACATCAGTGGTGTAACGCGATGTAAAAGTTAGTTACATCGTATAATTATGATGTAAATGTTCGTTAAATTAGGGTTAACAGGTTATCACAATAAATAATGGTTAACGGTGAACTTTACCCATACTATACATATTATAAATTTAGTATGAGTGAATTCACTCAAACTAGAGGGGCTCTCACGATCGTTGATACACAAAATGTAAATTTTTAAACTAAATAAATATAGTAATAACATACTCAAATTAAAATGAAAAAAATGTTCGTTTTTATGGTATAATTTATTTAAAAAAAGAAACATATGAAAAAATTTAAAAGATAATTAACGTAGTCAAATTAAAAAAAAAAAGATAATTTTGTCATTTTAAACTCTTAAAAATAAATACAAAAAATCATTTAATTCTGCTTAAGTATTATAGTATAATATAGGTAATATTTATTTCATATCACCCTACTATTTCCATCCTTAATTTGGCAATTTCCACACAAAAGTCAAGGATATAAGTGCGAATAAGATGTGTTACAACCAAGTCATGAGTATGTTTTTCAAGGTTCGAAAACTAAAAAACATATGGAATAATGAAAAAAGTGTGAAAATTCAAGGGGACAAGAGACAATTTCCATGTAACCTTCATGCAAATTTTGTAACAATTATTCATGCATAATTTGGGTACAATTATTTGATAAGAAAATAAAATTTTAACAGCCACGAAAATAATTAAAACATAATATATAATCTTAATTATCTTAAAAAAACATTCATGTCATTAAAATCTCCAATTCATTTCAGTTTGCCATCTTTGGATTGATTCTGAAAACTAAAATCAAGATGAAAAACTCGAGTATGTTTAAACATACCGATTTTTGTTTAAGTTAATATCTTCTTTTATACGAGATTGATTTCTTTTCGATTTTCTTAATTGTTTAGAGTTTAGACTTAGGTTGTTTAATTATGAGTTAAGACAAAAAGCATTCACATGAAAGTAATTAAAATCAATTTTATCGTTAAAATATAAGAAACAAATAGAAAAGGTTCAGTGCATCTCATTCTTTATGATGTTTCTCATCCATTAATTATCTTATAATACTTGAACTTGGGATAGAAATATAAGTAAATTCACACAACTTTGTCTTTTCGTTACCCTCCTCAAAGGTCATTTCCACAATTTTTAAGACGCCATACGAACCAACTTATGCCCAAATTCCTTCTCCTTTGCCATCTTCTTCAATGATTCTCAATCAGCCCGTTTGATTTCTCATCTCTACATTACACTCCTTCAATGTTCCATCAATCGAAGGTTAAATGCTCCTTCAATTTGTACAGACGTTCCTTCAGTTCAAAGGAGGATGTTACATACTGATGCAACAATGGAGATAAATCCTTTAGAGAAATACGATAATATAGTTCTATGAAAGCTTCTTGTGATATGAATCTGTAAATTTAAAAATCTACTTGTTGCAATTATACGAATAATGACTAATGTTCTCTGTAACGAGTTACTTATAAGCAGAGGGGACCAAGGTATTAAAAAACAGACAATTTTATTGATTTACCTGCTGTAAGTGACCTCAGTTCACTCCATTATTCCCTAACCAATGATACAATTTAGATTATAAATGTAAAATGCTGAATGCCTGCAGAATGTCAAGTCAATGGATGGAAGCTCGGGTAGGTTGTGATATTCGCGATTCACTAAATTTAAGATTATACATTTGGAAACTATGACTTCATCGTTTTAGGATCCTATCTGTCTGTAGGAAGAATGAGCTTGTTCACCATGTCTAATAGTGAAATTAAGTTACAATAATTTGGTTGATAGGTGTTTTCATACAATGAGTAGTACGGGTAGTGGGCATTGAGTTCAAAATGTCATTTATTTGCATTCAAACACATTTGGCATTACGAGTTCATTTCAGCTGACTTGATTAAATTTTTCAATCACAAAGGAAAATGTAGCAGAGTATCAGATGGATGCCTTAACAGAGCGTGGTTTCGGGCCTCGATTGTCGGTGGTAAGAGTCAATTGTATAAATTTTTACATGGGCTGAGATGCTTGTTTGAAAAGCTTGCAGTGCACTTTTAATCTTTGAAGCAATAGTACAAGCAATTGGGTGTTTTGAGGTAAGTGTACTTTTAAGCTTGCAGTGCACTTATCTATAAAAATAGTTGGTGCATACAGTTACTCAATATACAAGTCTTTGATGAGTTAAACTAACATTCATGCTTTGTTAGTTTTAGCAATTCATAAGCATGAAGATATTTGGTTGTTTGCTAAAGTAGACCGTAATATTCATTTGTTTATATATTTTTTAATTTATTATTAACTAGATTTATATTCTGCGCTGCGAGGTAGATTGGCGTGTTTGGTTCGCTGTGATTGCAACTTGTGTTCTTATTTTAAGTGCCTCATGTTGCATTTTCATTCCATACACAAAACAAGTTTTTTTTATACGGAACATGGCTTCAAAAGTTACATACAAAAAACAGTTTTGTTTATACTGAACATGGCTTCAAACGTATTTAGATGAGTTGCTCCGGGCTATGACTTTAGACAAAATAGGATCCGATCTGAAGCAGGTAGCTATGTTCTACTAAATCACTGCAGCCTGTTTGACTGTCTGTATTTGTGCACTTTAGATCGCCTAATATGGGTAATGGATTCTTTTGTTGTCGCTCATTGCTGCTGCAAGTTGGGTCATATTTGTTAGGGTTAATTTTTAGAAATTTATAGATGGTATAGAACAATAACTAAAAATCTTTAATTGCAAATATTATATGTTACCCATAGATTGTGGGTCTTTGTATCATGCGTCAAGTAAGAAATGAAGTCACGATGTTTAAATATTTTGAAAACATCCAAAGCCTATGCTTTTAGGATAGAAAAAACAGGATATATTCTTGCAAACAACATAATGCAAATCTACGAAATTGGTGTGATTTGAGAACTGGAATTAGTTTTGGTTTTGATAAAAGACTGGTTTATTTTGACCCATATCAAGAAACTAATGCTTAGACATAAAGAAAGCAAAAAAAAAAAAAATATATTCAGTACAAACAAAACCTAAAAGTAAAAGAAATCATACTTTATAAGTCCATATATGCCACTTAAAAGTCACTTACCTTTAGGTGTTAAGTAAAAGTCTGGTTAATGAGAACTATTTAGATAAGCATGGTCACCAGGTACCCAGTTTTTACCAATCTTAATCAAACTTTTAGGCCCTGAAATTTGATTTTTGAGTTGATATTTGTTTTTAATTTGACTGAATTGTGAAACAGGCATATCCACATATGATCAAAGGAACTCAGAAATAAAATAAAAGATGCACACCATAAGAAACCTAAATTTATGATGATGTTTTCATAGATGGCGTGATGATTCAATTACGTGCTTTTGATGATGCAAAGCACCAAACTCATGTGGTTTGAAGGTACATAAGATTCACTTCACGCATTGTTTGTGTACGTAGAGCCCTCAGGTAAGTTTTTCTTCTTATATATAGTCTGAATATACTCGACTTAAAATGTCACACAATGTTCATTCTGGAACGTTTATTATGATGTGAATACAGATTTAGTAAACGGAATAATGGGAGTTGTGCTATGTTCTTGCATTATTTTTGTCTGTAGCTTTGTTAATGTATAGTTCTATTTCAATCCTTATTAAATATGTGGTTTGAAAGATGTACAACTATATGATTTTCTTTATTTCATGCATGAAGAACCGAGGCATGTGTTTTCAAAAGTGTTATGGTTCTTTTTGTTGGAGGATTTTCTTTATTATTAGTTGAAAATTGTATACGTATATATTGATGATGGATCTACATATTGGAAAGGCATATTGCCTTTCAGATAACAAAACATCTTTTTGAATTAGAGGTTCTTAGTGGATCATAAAATCTTCAGACAAATTTAAAATCTTTGTTTGATAAAATTTAAGATTATAGGTGCATAGTAACACTAGATGAGATGTACTTTGTTTATTAAAACTCATCAAAATTTCATCAATAATTGGTCTACTTCACCACAGCAGGGATCACGTGGATTTGACAGAAATCTTCAATTTATCATGGTAATTTTCGGTTTATCTCTATTTTTGTTTGTATACTCCACAAACTAATTAGGCAATTTTTAATTTATCATGCAATTTGTCAGTTTCTCGGTCCACTTCACTACAACAAGTGAGTTCATGATAGCGATTTAGCTTTATAGTAGTCGAATCATGGAGTTGACACGTAGTTTTTTTTTTTTTTTTTTTTTTGTCTTTTTTAGATTATGTTTATGATTGATATTTTCTTATTGGTGTGGTCAGATTTTTTGTTTTTAATAAATTACTATGGATAGACCACATTGATGTTATGAAAATAATAACAGAAGTACTATATGATATATCATGAGATGATTGATAATTAACAGAAAACTAGTACCGTGATATAAATCATCGCTACCGTCGCATCGCGCGGGTTACCTACTAGTAAGTATATATACATGGGTTGAATTATGAGTTCTTATATTTACCAAATCACTATTCATCCATTATAATTTAGGGTTAATTTCATATCTACAAACTTACAAAATATCATATATATCCAAATTAAACTTTTAATATCATATATATCCCTACAAAACATAATAAATATCATATATATCTTACAAAACCTTTTAAATATCACATATATTCAAAGCATATTCTAAATACCATATATATGAATGAAATAATCAAAATATCATATATTTATATTAACATATTTTATGTATATAATATAAAATATAACCAATTTACCATTTATTTTCTTAAAACTTTATTTTACACACTTTAAACTCATCTTTCTACTATATTTTTTATCGTTCTTTTATTTTTTTATTTTTTTGATAAAAGTTTGTATGTAACTGAAAAGAAGCTATAAACAAATCTAACCTACATTAATACGACCTATATGAATAAAACTTTATTGTTAAGAGGTTTAAAAAGGATATTTAATTGAGACGACCGGGAAAATAGTTTAAAAAAAGGTATAAAATTTAGTAAAAATCACTATGAAATTTAGTAAAAGATATAATATAAAATGCTATAAAAATCGAGTCACTTATAAAAGCAATAAAAATTTGGTTGTAAAAACACAAAAACATCCCGTAAAAAGATGAGTAAATATAAGTAAATATGAAGATTTAAAGTTTTAATAAAATTCAAATGATTATATAATGAATTATTTTTATGCAATATATGAAATGGATACATATAATATTTTAATTATCTTAAAAGGATACATATGATATAAGATAAGTTTTATAAGGACATATATGATATTTAAAATTTTGTTTGGATATATATGATATTTAACTAGTTTTTCAGGGATATATATGAAATTAATCCTATAATTTATATGTGAATGAAAGAAAAAGAAAGATTAGTAAAAATTATTAAAATGATAATTTTTTTCAATTAAATAGAGATAAAAATAAAAAATAAGATGTGAGAGGTTTTTAAAAAATAATTGAAATATAAAAAAATCAGTTAAATTATATGGATAATAATAAGAAACGTAATATGAATGCTCTTAGGATTATATTATAAGTGTATGATTATAGTAAAAAAAGTGGTTGATTTAAAAAGTTTAAGAAGGATTATGAGCTTGACACGTGTCCTTTTATTATTTAATAAACGAGGGGCATTTTGGTCATTGTGTCTTATACGTTCATTGTGTTAAATATCAATTTATTGTGTCAAATATTTTACATCATTGGTTTTATGTATTCATCATTATGTATTACGTTTTAGATCATTTTATGTTATTTTTACAATTATTTCTATAGATTGCATAAATTTTTTTTATCTATCATTGTGTTTTACAGTTAAAAGTGCACAATGATATATTTTCATAAATGTATTTATCAAAACTTATAGTGTTGAAAATAACACAATGTGTTATTTTTGTCATTATTTTTTATACATTATATAAACTTGTCTTTATCTATCATTGTGTTTTACAATTAAAAGTACACAATGATGTTATTCATCAATGTATTTTTCAAAACTCATAGTATACAAGATAACACAATGACGATCAAAAAACACAATAATACATAGTGTTATTTTGTCATTGTTTTTAATGTATTAGATTGGTAGGTTGTTAATATATTATTGTGTTTTACATATCAAAGATACACAACAATGTTATTCCACCATTATATTTTTTTAATTAATCATTTTAGAAAAACACAATAATATTTAGAAAAACATAATAACTAAAAAAAAGACACCATGAACTGCACTAAAAGACACAATGAACTGCGTTAAAAGACACAATGACGGGATATGAGCTTAAAAATATAAAAAATTATTATCTTTTAATATAACAATATTGTACTCGTTTTAAAGATAAAAAAAACTTGTTTTTATGGCGTAATTTTTATAAGAAATATTATCATACATAAAAGTTATGAATGTTTAAAAAGATGAAGGAACTTCCAAAAAGTCAACAAAAGCGATGAACGTTTAAAACAAGTCTCTAACAAACTTTTTCTTACAAATTAATCTCAATCACTAATAAAAGAGATGGATGGTTAAGATTACTTTTTATACTTATTAATTTTAAAGTTTTTTATATAAACATTTTCCATATTATAAAGCAAATATGCAAGGAAAATGGGTCAAGTTTCCATTGGGAATAAGTTAAAACTAACATTTTTAGCCCCGCGCGTTGGGCATCGTACACAACGTAATAAGGTATAGACTATAATCTACCCAACTAGTTTTTTGAACTAAATTTACGTCAATACGTCTCAAATTATATTGTTGAATGAAAACGTATTATATTCGACTTAACTCTTTTCAAAACAAAATTTATGTCAAAACGTAAACTTACAATCGCCCACATTCATTTCCGAACTAAATTTACGTTGTAGCGGAGTGTAAATAAAATCGTATTATATTTGACCACACATGTTTCCACACAAAACTTACGTCGAAACGTAGACCAATTTAACTCATACATAAAAATACGAACAAAACGTTTTCTATTTGACCCTACTCATTCCTAAACAAAATTTTACAACAAATCGTAGGCGGACGTCGAAACATAAACTATCTTAAAAACGCATATAAAAGTACAGAAACATGTTATATTTGGCCCGAGTCATTTCAGATTACGTCTAAACGTAAATGGACTCGAAGTTTATACCAACATGTACACAAACATAAAGTAAAAATTATACAGGAGTAAAGCCAAAAGTTTATAAACCTAAAAAGGTTAAAGTGATATTTTATAAAGTTTTTAAAAAATATTAATAATTGTGTTACATTACCAATTTATTGTTTTCTAGATGTAAAAGAGGAATGCACCATGCACGTAGCAAAGTGATACGTGGAAATAAAATGGGAAAAAAAGTCGCTTCCATAGGAATTGAACCTGCGTTACCCAATTAAAGATGAGAGACATAGACTTCAATCGACCAAACTCGTTTCTTGAACTAAATTTAAGTCAATACGTCCCGAATTTATAGTGTTGAATGAACGTATTCTATTTTCCAAACAAAATAAATGTCAAAACATAAACTTACAATTTCCCACATTCGTTTCCGAATTAAATGTACGTTGAAACGTAGCGTAAATGAAAACGTATTATATTTGAACACACACGTTTCCAAACAAAACTTAATCGAAACGTATACCAATTTAAATCATACATAAAAATAAGAACATAACGTCTGATATTTGACTCAACTTATTCATGATCAAATTTACATCAAAACGTAGGTGGATGCCGAAACGTAGACTATTTTATAAATGTATATAAAAGTTGGCACAGAAACATGGCCCGAGTCGTTTTTGATTACGTCTAAACGTAGATGGACACAAAATTTATACCGACATGTACACAAACGTAAAGTAAAATTATACATGGGTAAACCTGAAAGTTTATAAACTAAGGAGGTTAAACTGATATTTTATAAGATTTTTTTAAAAGTATCAGAGGATAAAAGTATAAAGATCGAGAGTGGGAGAGTAAAAATAATTGTGTTACATGCCAATTTAATGTTTTCTCAATGTAAAAGAGGAAAGCACCATGGATAAAAAAGTAGCAAAGTGCTACGTGGAAATATGTGAGATGACAACAAAAATAATAAAAAAAGTCGCTTCCGAAGCTGAGTTAACCAATTATTATCACATATTATATTAGGTGAACATATGTCATCATCACATTAACTCTATCATTTATTTTTCCGTCCATATCATTATTAATTTTTAAAAAATTAATAACTAATTGTTAAATCCTCACTCTCTCATATTTTAAGCATTTCAAATTTCTCTAAAATCAATACTTTTTATAAAACATATTTTATTATTATAAACTAAAAATTTTGATTAAAAAATACACTTTATTTGAAAAAAAAAATTTAGAAACTATGAATTTTTTTAAACACTGTATCTTTCGACACATATGAAATATTCTAAAACCGATTTTTTTTAAAATAAAGATTTTATATGAAAAAATTTAAAACATAATTGAAACCCGGAGTTTCAAACAATAAAGTATTTATAAAAATGATATTTTGTCAAAGAAAAATTTTATTAAATACGAAAAATTATTCATAAAACAAAAATAACTAAAACCCATTGTTTTGAAATAATGAGATTTTTATTAAAAATGACATTTTTCAAAAACAATATTCTTAGAAAGAAATGTCTCTTATCATTTTCTAAAACGAGAGTTAAAAAAACATTTTTTTAAAATGAAAGTTTTAGAAAAATAATAAAAATATTCTATTAACTGAAGTACTTACTCAAATATAGTTTTAGTTAAATCTTATATCAAAATAGTGTTTTATATTTTCTAGCTTTTCATTAATTTTTAATATTTTTTTATTTAACCCGTGTTATAATCTAATGAGATATATAATATTTGTACCGTGCACGTGAAAAAAGGAGATAATTTCAAATTTAGTTTTGACCATTTAAGAGTTAGTACATTTCAAGCTTGCATCCATAAAAAATCAAGGAATTGTACTTCATGCAACAAAATATGATGTGATTTGCCCACTTCAAACCCAAAAAGAGAGCTAGCCCATTAATTAATTAAGAAACTTAATAATGCAGTACTTTGGAGTAGGGAAAATCCTTTGAAATGTGTTCGTGATCATAGTTTTACTTCAAATTGTTAATATGACATTTCCATTCCACAAATGTCCTTTTACACAAAGCAACCAAACTTAAAATATCAGCGTTGAATCCCATACTATAAAACACAATCGTTCGACCGTATTCATACTATAAAACACAATCGTTCGACCTTAAAAATACGGGTGTGTTTGACCTTAACACATGTGGGTCTTTGTCTATATAGCCTTGATTTTTGATTTGTTTACAAACTATTATAAATGTTTGGCTTTCGTTTATGCACTATGAAATGAGTAATCATGAAAATGAAAAGCATATGCAAACTTATCCTAAATATCATAACATAGTTTCTTATTTCTGTGTATATCCTAAAAGACAAAACATGAAAGTTCCATTAAATATTGTACAAAAGTTATACTATTTCGATAATAATTTGGCTTTATAAGAATATGATGTAGACGGTTTTAAACATACTATCAAGTATCAACCCATTCAATCTGCTTAACTTATTTAGCCCGTTTCTTTTAACTATTTTCTTGTATTTTTCCTATATGGTCCCATTATAGACAGAACAACCGAAAAAATCCATTCGTATATAAACAAATCATATGAAGCCATTTAGACAAGAAAGGACATCCTAGAGTAAATTGATCAATCTAAATGATAACCAAGTACCACTAATTAGCGTAAACAAGAGAATCATATAAGCAATATTACTTACAACATGTTCATCATCTTTATCATCTAAAAGTTTAACAACCTGTATTAACATCAATTTTGAAAGTAGAATATAAGAATCCTTCAACAATCACATGAGCTAGTGATCGTTCATTTTTTTAAATTAAA
The DNA here is from genome assembly GCA_025506505.1 of Flaveria sonorensis. Classification (NCBI taxonomy): domain Eukaryota; kingdom Viridiplantae; phylum Streptophyta; class Magnoliopsida; order Asterales; family Asteraceae; genus Flaveria; species Flaveria sonorensis. The sequence goes on from JACCIY010000060.1 coordinate 61,783, forward strand.
ATCTTGAATATGATGCAAAGTTTACTGTAACAATGTCTAATTTCTTTTCTTCTTCTTCTTTTTTTTTTTTTGGCTTTTTACTTGGTTAAACTTTTGGTGATCGGTTAAGAGCATTCACATCCCATACGTAAATATTGTTAGGTCTAGATGTCTTGTATAAGTTTAGATGATAGATCAAACTCTTGTAATCACTCTTTATCATTATGATTTTGATGATATAATATAATGCATTGATTACATGTTGAGTTAATGAACTGCATGATATATTATTCTGCATTAATTTATAATGTGTCTCATAATATATGTGTTGATATATGTGTGATTGCAGAAAACATGAGACTTGGTCAATTTGGAAAAATTGACTAAGTGTTAAAACAACTGCGGATGAACAAATCACTCTTTCGTAGATGTTCTCAGTAATACAACTGAAGTGTACATCCGTAGATTTCCTGCTGAAGAACAACAACAGCTGAACAAGTCCAAAGATCAAGTGGAGTTACTGAAGGAGAGTTTGTTGCTGAAGAACAAGTATAAGAACTCATGCGGAAGCACAATCACAGAAGAACAAGCACTGAAGACTAAGTGTTGCTACGGAAGACAAATTTCCTGCGGAAGAATAAATTCCTACGGAAGACTGTTTAACACTTGAATGATTCCGCATCATCAAGTAGTCAACAGAAAGTCAACAAGTCAACATGGCAGATCAACAACATTAATGATAGCAAAAGACATTTAATTCAAGCGAAGATATTATATCACATCAACAATATTATTTGTGTTTATTTCATTGTCAATCACGAACTCCTATGCCGATAAATGTGGCAAGGATTCGGATAGCTATAGGAAGTTAGCTTAATTATAGCAACATGATAGCGAAAGATTAGCAATGTTTTAGGAACAGAATAAGATCTCTATATAACAAGAGATCAAGAACATGTAACGAGAGATCGATGAACAGACGATCAAGCAACATTAGATCAAATAACAATCACAACAATAGAATCAATAGCAGCAGAGGCATTACAATCTATTGATTGTAATTATTGAGCAATCGTGGTTTGATTATTATTATATTTTGATTGTTCTTTATACTGTTTGATCGGTTTCAAGTGCATTAATCAATTAAACAGCAAGTACTGGTAATTCCGCGATCAATACTTGTTAAAATCAAATCTGATAATTCATATATCGATCCTTGGATTCTCACAAGTGGTATCAGAGCCTGGTGCTCATTGATCCAGATCAATTGATCTATCGGTTTGATTTGTTTAATTGATTTCTGCTAAAACAGAGTTGTTGCTTTTTCAAAATTAATTAACATGAGTAATTCAGTTGTTGGTGCTTATCAACCTCCTAAACTGGAAAACAGATCTGATTTCAAAACTTGGAAAATCAGGTTCAGGAATCATGTTAATTATACAGATTCTGATTTATGGGTTTCGATTACTGAAGGACCTTATATTCCACCCGCGTTAGGAGCAGATTATAAGGATAATAATCAACCCATAAGTCTGAAAAATCTGTCACCTGATGATGCTAAGAAAGTCAAGATTGACATCAAAGCCTATAGTATGCTTACTATGGCTTTACCTGAAGATCTTTTGATCAGGTGTGAATCATACAAAACAGCTCACTCGTTTTGGAAAATACTGCACACACTGTATGAAGGAAGTGACGAGATTAGGAGCATAAAGAAGAATACTCTTCGCTCACAATATGAAACCTTTCATCATATTACGGGTGAGTCAGTTCCTTAACAATTGCATAGATTTATGCAACTTGTTACAGAGATGAACATCTTTGAACTTAAGTACAACAATGAAGAGCTGAACACAAAGATGCTTCATGCCTTACCAGAAAGTTGGACACAGACTGTGTCTATGTTCAAGAACACTATTGATTTGAAGGCAATAGGACTAGACACACTGGTGGTGAAGGTTGAAGCTTTGGAGCTAAATGAAAAGACTAGAAACAAGAGTATGAAAGCACCTATAGCACCTTATCAATTCAAAGAGTTAAAGAATGCTGGAAGTGCATTCATCTCCAATGAAGATGAAGATAACTCTTGTGATGAGAGTGAACATGAAGAAGAAACAAGCTTTTATGCTGCCAAGCCTTCCAAATCAAGTACTCAAAACAATCAGCACAGAAAGCCCAAAGGAAAAGCTGATGACTCCAAGAATAAAAAGAACAACAATCAAACAGAACCAATTACTGTGGTTCTGGAATCAGAAGAACAGAAAGCTGCTTTTGCAGCCTTTAGTTCAAGCTTTCAGGCTTATCTGGGAAACACTTTGACTCCTGCCCTCTTCTGTCAACAAGATCTAGAAGAACTTCATCCTGATGAGGTAGAAGAGATGGATCTACAATGGCAAATGACCATGATCGCCTACAGAGCCAAGATGTACATGAAGAGGAACAAAGGATTGTCTGTAGGAGGAAGATCAACTAAAATTGGTGTTGACAAGTCCAAAGTAAGATGCTTTAAGTGCAATTTATATGGACACTTCTCAAGGGAGTGTAACAGCAATTAACAACAATCAAATGACTCAAAACAGCCTAGTCAAAGAAGTTTTACACAAGCTCAACTAACCAATTCATCCCCACTAACAACAAGCAATACTACAGGTACTAACAATGCTAAAGAATCTGGTTTAATTATTTTGCAGGATGGTACTTGTGATTGGAGCATGTACGAAAAGGAAGTACTTGAGGAAAATCAAGCATTGATGGCTAACATGGAAAACAAAGTTCCACCAATGGCCACAGAGGTAAGAGAAAGGTTATGTTCTTCCACTTGTATTGATGAAGTTGAAAGATATAGAACACATGCTCAACAGTGAGCTGATAAAGTAAAAGAAATTCTACTTTTAAATGAATCACATGTAAGAGAACATAAACTTTATCAAGTCAAAATCAATTCTTTACAAAAGGCTTTAGATAAACTTTTATCCCAAAATTACAATTTGAAAGCACAAGTTGAGCATTTGACTACGTCTTTAACTAAGTCTATGTCAGATCATGCATCTACTGAAGTGAAACTTCAAAAATTCCAACTGTCATCACAGCATTATGAGAAACTATTAAACTCTTATATTGAGTCAAAGAACAGATCAGGTTTGGGATTTCATGTTGTTGCACCACCAGTAAATGATAATTACACTCCTTTACCTGAGTCCATGGCTAACAGCCTATCTAATCATTTTGTGTCTAGTACCAAATCTGAGTCAACAGATAAATATCATAATGATGTAATTAATGACACTGAATCATATGATTCTGAATCATCAAAATCAGAACTTTCAAAACAAAGTCAATCAGAATTTGATTATGATAACTGTGATGATCTGGATGAGGAAAATGATGAGCCTCATAATACCAGTTTGGGTAATGATAAAACTGTTTTAAATGAACATCTAATTCCCAAAAGTGTTGGATGAAATCAAGCTCCCTTACCCACCAAAACAAAGAAATCTGCTGAAGACCATTTACACAAGGATTGGTCAACTGAATGAAGGCATTCATGCTCTCAACAAACAAAACAAAAAAAATCATCAAAAAGAGCTTCGGAAGATAACAAATTCACTTCAGCAGATCTCCTACGGAAGTAGTCTGAGAAAGCTGTAAAATCCGAGAAAATTCATAAACAATCATCCGTAGAAGAAATACGGAATAAGAAAGAATCTGCTGAAGCTTCATCCAGCATCAACAAGGTGAAGGAGTTGAAGAAGCAAAAGAAGGCACTGAGTAAGAAAAAGGCAAAGGTAAAGACTGCTTCTGATAGTGAAGCTGACGAGAAGTACTGTAAATGGTGTGATATGCACAATCACAGCACATAAGAGTGCTACTTCAGCAGCTATTGCTCAATATGTAATATGAACAATCACATGACATCTGATTGTTACTTCAACAAATATTGTGCAATATGCAACAAACACAATCACTCAACTCAGGAATGCTTCTTCAACAAAAAGAACAAAACAAAGATCCTTAAGAAGAAGCTAGCAAAGACCACTGAATCAGACTCACAATCTTCTGAGGATGATGATTCAACAGTCTCAAAACAAAAGAAGCAACAACAAAAGCAGAAAACTTCCAAGATAAGGATAACAGCTGCTGAGATGCAAACAAAGAAAAAGAAGGACAAACAATAATTTCAAAGCAAAACACCTCACAAAAAGGTAGCACTTGAAGAAGATGAAGACTTCTTTGATCACTTTGACAAAGGCAATCATGTACCTCAGTTTAAATCAAAGGATGCAGAAACATTTTCTGGGCAACCCTCAATATCAGGATCAAAGAAGAAGGCACTGAAGGAAGGAATGACTGACCAAGTCAGTATGAAGCAAGATAAAATTACCTCAACATCATCACCAAAATCATCCTCACCCAAAACAAAACATAATGAATCAATTGATATTAAAATTAATTTAGAAACATCAAGGCTCATTCATGAGAAAGTTACTATATTAGATAACAATGGCAGCCCAAGCCTTGAAAGCCCAAGACCATCAAGGCTTGGGCTCCTCGGTCTAATTAAGTTCATTATGTTTTGCAGGAACATCCAAGGAGACTGACAACAAGTGGTATGTTGACAGTGGCTGTTCCAGACACATGACAGGAAACTGTTCTCTCCTCCATGACTTCAAACATAAAAATGCTTCATATATAGCATTTGGTGGGGATAAGAAGGGAGGTAAAATCACTGGTGAAGGAATGGTAACCAATGGAGTTCTCAAATTTGAGAAAGTCAATTTTTGTGAAAATTTACAATTTAATTTACTAAGTGTATCTCAAATTTGTGATCACAACTATACTACTTTCTTTGATAACTCTAATTGTTACATTCTCAAGCCAGGTTACAAAATTCCAAAAGATTGGATCCTTCTCAAAGCACCAAGAAAAGGCAACACTTATGTGTTGGACATGAACAACACAGCCATAACAAGTAAAGAAACATGCCTATTTTCCAAATCATCAGAAGATGAATCTCAACTATGGCATAGAAGGATGGCTCACTCCAACATGAAAAACATGAATAAACTGGTGAAAAATGACTTACTCATTGGTGTTCCTAAGAAAGAAATTTTCTATTCTAATAACTGTTTATCATGTTCTAAAGGAAAACAACACAAAGTGTCACATAAATCTAAAATAATTAACACTAACACAATACCACTGAAGTTATTGCACATGGATCTTTTTGGTCCAACTAATGTATTAAGCATTGGAAAAAGGCAATACTGTTTGGTGATTGTTGATGATTTCACTAGATTCACTTGGTTATTTTTCTTAAAACACAAAAGTGAAACATCAGAAATATTAATAGAGTTTATCACCAAGATAGAAAATCAACTTGATCTAAAAGTCAAAATTTTACAAAGTGATAATGGAACTGAATTTGTTAATTATGTCTTAGACTCATTTTGCAGGAACAAAGGCATAGATAGGCAATTTAGTGCCCCAAGAACTCCACAACAGAATGGAGTTGCTAAAAGAAGAAACATAACTCTAATTGAAGCAACAAGAACAATATTGGCTGATTCAAAGCTACCAATAACATTTTGGGCTGAAGCAGTGAATACAGCATGCACTGTTCAAAACAGGACATTAATAGTCAAAGAATACAACAAAACACCCTATGAACTTTTGTTTAAAAGAAAACCTTTCATAGGATATCTTAAAGCTTTTGGGTGTCATATGTCTGTCTTAAACACTAAAGAACAATTAGGAAAGTTTTCTGAAAAGACATATGATGGTTTCTTCGTTGGGTATTCCTCAACATCTAAGTCATATAGAGTATATGTCCCACATAATAACATTATGGAAGAAACTCCTAATGTGTCATTTGATGAATCCTTGTTTACACAGTCTGTGAAAGGATCATCTTGGTTGTTTGATATAGATCATTAACTAACTCATTTAACACTGGCTATATCAATGTGACAGGTGCTACGGATACATGTTATCCTTATGTTCCTCCAAACATGGGTGTACCATTGACTGCTGATCCACCAAGACAAGTTCACACAGATATTCAAAGACACAATGATCCTGGTGCTTCAGCTCAAACAAGTAAAGACATGTCTGATGAACTTGGAACTTCTATATCCGTAGAAGTACAATCTACTTCAGCAAAGTACCTCCCTTCACAGAGGTTCCTTCCACTTCCGTAGATGTTCCCACTTCTGCAGATGATGCACTAAAACTCCCTAAAGTTCCTCACACTTCAGAAAACATCCCAACATCACTGCCACATGCAGATACACCAATTACAGACTCTGCAGCTGATCCTTTAACTGCTACGGAAGGTATATCCACATCTGCGGAAACACAAGTCTATGCAGAACATCATTCAGCCGCGCAAGATCACTATACTGAGGAGTTAGATCACTTTGCTAACTCACCATCACAGCAGAATCCGTCCATCACAAACCTGGATTCATCTATCCAAGTTCAAAATGTTCCAACAGTTAGAATTCATAAGGATCATCCAATTGACAGCAGAACTACAAGAAGACAAGGGGGAGCTGCCAATACTTGTCTATTCTCCTGCTTTCTATCACAAGTAGTTCCTTCTAACATAACTGAAGCTCTAAAAGACAATAGCTGGATTGAGACAATGAAAGAAGAACTTCAGCAATTCAGGAAGCAGAAAGTCTGGAATCTAGTTGATCTACCTGAAGGCCAATATCCTATTGGCACAAGATGGTTGTTCAAAAACAAACTAGATGACAGAGGAATAATTGTCAGAAACAAAGCAAGGCTAATAGCACAAGGATATACACAAGAAGAAGGAATAGACTATGATGAAGTCTTTGCGCCAGTTGCAAGGATTGAGGCTATAAGTATTTCTAGCATATGCATCTTATAAGAGATTCACAGTTTACCAAATGGATGTAAAGTGTGCATTCTTATATGGAAAAATTATGAAGAAGTATATGTTTCCCAACCACCAGACTTTGAAGACCCTCACTACCCACTACCCTCACAGAGTGTACAAGCTTGACAAAGCATTTATGGTCTTCATCAAGCACCAAGGAAATGGTATGAAACATTGTCTTCATTCCTACTGAAGCATGGCTACAAAAGAGGTACAATTGACCAGACACTCTTCCTCAAACATGAACATCAAGATCTCTTAGTTGTGCAAATATATGTTGATGACATCATATTTGGATCAACCAACAAGAGATTGTGTGAAGATTTTGAAGCTTTGATGCAATCTGAATTTCAAATGAGTTCCATGGGAGAATTAACTTTTTTCTAGGTCTACAAGTACATCAAAAACAAGATGGGATCTTTATCAATCAAGAGAAATACATGCTTCAAATATTGAAGAAGTTCAACTTGCTGGGTCTTCATCATGCAAAACACCAGCATCAATAATTGAGAAAATTTTTCCGGATCCAACAGTATCAAGCTGATCCCAAAGAGTCTCACTTGAAAAGCCAGTGAAAAAGAACGGTGGTATCCCAAAGAAGGAGACTTCAACTGTACTCTTACTCAGACAGTGACTTTGGAGGCTGTAACAACAATAAAAATCAATAACTGGAGGTGTCAATTCATTGGACCAAGACTTGTTTCTTGGCAGTGCAAAAAGCAGACTAATTTTCAGTGTCCACAGCTGAGGCTGAGTACATAGCTGCTTCAGCTGGGTGCTCTCAGGTTCTATGGTTGCAAAACCAATTACTTGACTATGGTTACAATTTTCTTCAAACTCCATTTACATAGATAACTCAGCTGCTATGTTCATCACAGCCAATCCAGTACACATAGTAAAACTAAACACATTAAAATCATATACCACTTTCTGAGGGACTGTTCAGAAAAGGGTCTAATCAAGTTGATCAAAGTGGACACAACAAATCAACTTGCTGATTTGTTCACTAAAGCCTTTGATTCAGTTAGATTTAATTTCTTAATTGAGTCCTTAGGCATGCTCAACTTAGATTAGATCATAACAACAACAGAAATATTTGTCCATTACTTGCAATCATATGAGAAAGGCACACATTTTTTAAAAAATAACTACATAAGGCAGTGATATCTAAGGATGTGATAATACACTATAACTTGACATTCACTCCTGATCTTCAATTAACAACTTACTGATCAGATGTGTTTGATATGTGAATAGGTTCAGCTTGAGTGGAAATTAAACAATGTCATGCACAACATAAAGTCAAGGTGACTAAGAGTGACAAGTCATTGTGAGAAGCATTCAAGTAAGTCTAATCCGGATGTGATCATGTTAACACCCACGCACACTTACTATGTTGTAACACCTTATACCTCTATCTTTGCGTATCATGACCCTTTTTTTTGCATGAGCAAAGACCTGGTCAAAGGTCACCTCTGTTTTACACGTGTGTAAAGACCTGGTGACCTGATGCTGATCATCAAAAGTTCCAAAAGGAACTGCTCTAAAAGAATCCAATGTGATCAACTGTATAATTATTCCAGAGCATGCAAATCATCTCAGCATTAATAAGATTTCAAGAAATCTTAAGATAGAGCTTATAATCTACGAACATAGTTTAGTGTGATAAAGTGCAACTTGATTCATTTCTGGAGGACTATCTTACACGCAATTTCAATGATGAGTTCATCTTTGCTATCTATAATTCTTACCCAAAACATGATAACCAGCATGAAGTTGAATATACACTCTTGACTGGATTTCTGCGGATCAACATATATGCATCAGCTCTAGATCAAGTATGTGATAACCTCACATATATTCAGGAAATTTCTAGATTATAGTATGATCCCTGTATATGATATACTTGCCTGGTAACGAACATTCACCAAGTTTTGTTCTAATTTATGATTATAAGTTGGACAAATTAACAGCTTTTCATGTTATTCACCTTATAAATTTTGATACATACATGTTTATGATTAATCATAATTTAGGGGAGTAGTCAAAGCATGAAACTGATTTAACTAAATTTTAACATAATGATATGAAGAAAATTAGAACTTGAGCACTAACTTGGCTGCAAGATATTCGGAGTGTTTAACTACTTTTGCACAATTGCCATGAAGCAAGTCATAAGGTCCAACAGCAAACCACAAATGGACTAGCTATGTGTTAGTTCATACAGTTAAATTAAATTTTCCTTCGGAAGATTTTTTCATTAAACTTTTACCTTCGGAAGAAGAGTTAATTAAATGTTACTCGGAAGATACTTCAGTACCTTCGAAGAAATTTACCTTCGGAAGAGATTTTATTAAATTACTTCGGAAGAAGTTATCAGCAAAATTAAGAAAATTAACTTCGGAAGAAATGTTTAACAAACCAACTTCAGAAGAAAAGTTAATCAACATTTAACATCACTTTTGAAAGAAGTGTTCAAACAAAATGGAGGATAAATCAGGATATTTGTTCTCTGTAGATGTATGCGGAAGACAGATTGAAACAGAGGATCTTGACTTCGGTAGATATTCTACGGAAGATTCAACACAAATGTCTGCTTGCTTAATATTAATTAGTTGTAGACATTGATAACCTCGGAGGGGTAAAAAGGGTAATGGGTCCCACGTCATTAGGATAAGGTTAGACAGCCTGGAAAAGTATAAACAGGGCTCCTCGACCGTTGGCTTTCTATTCACTTTCAAACACCTTTCGACCTAGAAATCCTTTGATCCAAAAAC
>JACCIY010000397.1:0-66228 GCA_025506505.1 Flaveria sonorensis
ATTACTCTAACTTAGGATAAAACAAATATTAAGTCTAACTAAGGTAACAATTTGTGATAAATATGCTATTAGTATGTTTTTCGGCCATTTAACCGTCGTTAACTACCTATACTGCTTAAATATCCCTTGTATTTCGGCCATGACATTCCTTCAATTGATCCCCCCCCCCCCTCAACTGAACAAATGGTTGAAGCACAATAACGTCATATCTTCAGCAATTTATGATGAATATGCTAAAGCTCTGGTAACAATTGATACGATTAAAAAAGAAGAATCAAAGTGAAAAGAAGATCCAATTAACCAAGTCGTTACTTTGGTTTCATTCCCGCTTATTAATAGCTGATACAACTAACTAATGGTTAGTTAGAATTAAAACAAATTCAACATGTTACAAAATGAACCCTCAAATATCATTTTATTACAATTTGGACCCTAACAATCTATATATCACAACAGCCTCCCATGCTTTTCATTGTTTATAACATGTAATTTATTTAAATAAAAACATTTAATCCAACCCTAAAAATGGGATTTAGTTGTGCTAATCTTCAACAAAGTTTTTGACATGATTTGCATGCCTAAACCGATCTATTTCTTTAGAAAAGCATTGGTTGTTATACATCAAATACCAACCGATAGATTTGAAATCAATTGATTGTGAACATCATAAAATTCTAGTAATTAAACAATAACTATATAAGCAACTTACATCAAAAAACACGAGTAATAACCAAACAAAAAGGGAGAAATCTGAGAATCTACAAATCCAAACAAAAATAAACCGTTCTTTTTTTCTGTATGTTATTACTATCACAAGACAAGATGGAACGAAAATAATACACAAACAATTTCATTAGGCACCTCCCTTCTGCTTAAGGGTGATTTTGTCTCCCAACTTAGAGCTATTCCTGTGTTTTGCTCCTATACGAATATATCCACTTAGTTACCATCTCCTTGCTGCTTCTCATGCTCAAGTTTACCAAGCGTCCTCTCCAAAACGCTCTTTGCATATAAGTTGGCAGCCAGGAACCCACACTCACCTTCCAGTGCAGACCTAGTTAACCACCCCACATATTATTATTATTATTATTGTTATTGTTATTATATATTATATATATTATTATTATTATTATTTATTATTATTATTATTATTATATTCTTATTATTATTATTATTATATTATTATTATTATTATTATTATATTATTATTATTATTATTATTCTATTATTGAAACTATATATACTTAAGGTTGCTTACATTATTCTCTCGCTCATAAATACCAAGATAACACACAACACAACTAACTGCTTTGTTAATTGTTAGAATATTTATTTTCTAAAAGAAAGAAAGAGAATTCCTGCTTATTGGTAAGGATAAACTACTTACAGTGCGGTGAGGCACTTCATGTTAGTGGATTTGATGATATGATCAAGGAACTCTTTCTCGTCTTGAATTACAGTGTTGACAGCAACCTGGTTATTTAGTACATTACATATAAGACGAGCAATCAAAACACAGAAATACTAGCTTTAAGAGATGCATGATTACAACACAAGATTTAACTTCGTTTATGAATTACAAATATACTATAAACCAAATTAACATTTAACAACTAAATGGAAATATTTTAGTAGAGGCGCTAAAACTATACTCAACCCTAAACCCCAACCCATCCCCATTTTGCCACCTCTAGAAACTTCTTTAAACAAGACATTGAAGAAGAAGTATTACCTTATTTTCCCACTCAAACTCAGCCCACATAGTTCTGAAAGCTGCATCACTACAGACAGCTGGAGATATGTAATCCATAATGTCAATATGAATATCATTGAGGACAATAACAGTGCGTTCCATCACATTTGAAGTTTCATATACAATGTTTCCAAAAATAACCCCCGTTTCAGTTGATGACACTTTAATGTTTGCTTTTATCTGCTTGCTTGATTCAGGAGCAAGAGTATAGTTTTGTGGACGTTCCACAAGTTTAAGATCACCCATTGTTGCCAATTCCAAGCACAGATTCTGGAGAGTTTCTTTCGTCCGGTTAATAACAGTTACATCAAGCACAATATCATAGTGATTAACTGTAACATAAGCTTCAGCATACACTGGATCACTGAATCCAGTTAGTTGAAGAATGCGGTTGAGTTTATTTGCAGCATCTCCTTCCTTGATAAACTCCCCAGTGGCCCGTTTTAGATCATCTTGAACCTCATCCTCCAACTCCAGCTGGCTCATGCCCTACAAAGTTGACAATGTCAGCCATCAAAGAATGTGTGATTAAAATGAGTGAAAATATAAATCAAGCATATTCATAAGAGAAGCATTATTTCTTAGTAATTAAAACAGATGAACCACCCAAGTATGTACCCAGTTTCTTATCTGGCTGTTCCAAAATTTTGCTGTATAGAATAGTAGAAGTAACCAAGGGTATTTTGTCATTTTTCTTCAAAATCTTTAAGGTTATAGTGATCATCCAGCCTGTTCTTTTTCTGGATTAGAAACAAACGAAACCAGATACATATTTTGGTGACCTGTAAACTAGCTTCCATAGTTAGGTGGCCTCAATGAAAAAAAAATCTAACAGTGGGTGCATCCCTAAACATTGTCGCCAGTTAAAAAAACAACTTCCAAATTTCACTTGGGCGATCTATAAACAGTAATTAATAATCTCAAACAACGAAGAACACATCCAGTTCATACATAACTGCCCTTGTGCTCTTACAATTTAAAGCACCTGTGTTAACATGCTCTTTTCACTGAATAAGTAAACATAAAGACTCAAATAATTAGCGGAATAGTAGAATATAGAACTGCCACAACAGAATAAGACTTGACTATAAGTTCAGCAACAAACTTGATACTCGTAAAAGACTTCCCTAAACACAGTGGAATTGCAATACTGAACTAGTCATGAGTGAGTGTCAACACCATGTAATCATGGGACTTCTATGTACATACAAATTAAAATGCTTCAGGTTGAAGTATATAAAAAGACGAAGTGGAAAATGAATATAACAAGGTCTAAATTGCTCATACTCTAAGACGCGTTGGGTTTGACCTCTTATTATGCTTTTATCCAAGAAAAAAAAACTTGAGAGCTCCTCACCTCTTTTGGTTATACCCATTGGGTTGTAGGGGTGTGTGAGCTTCAGGTCAAATTGGACACCCAACTAACCAAATAGAAAATGGGTCACCTGAGTTTTGTAATCAAGGTTCAGGTGGAACCCAACTTTTTTTCGCGTAATCGCTTCACATCCAAGAAATAGACTCAAAGACACATGAAGACTCCAACAACCAACTCTCCACGTAAACTTGTGATACGAATTGAATAATAGAAGTGGGAAAGGTGGTTTAGTGTTAGTTAGTTGTTGGGTCAACAAATAGTTGGTTAGAAAATCAAAGTCCACTGTATGGAGTATAAGAGAAAGATGTATGAGTCTTAGACGGTGTCGAAAAATTGATTTCATTCTTTCTTTCTCCTTGAATTCAATCTTGTAAATGAATTTCCTAATTCAGGAAGCACTCAACTATTGCATCTTCTATGGGTATTTTGTTGATTGTCCATTGTGAATTTATCTCAATCACACTTATCATCTTGTTCGTATACCATTTTGAATCATTGGTACCAGATACTCCATCCTCGGAGCTCTAGTTGTTGATAGCTGCAAAATGATAAGAAGAACAAGTTCGCACAAGCAAACAGATCAAGACAATCGGAACAGCAGAGATATGGAGTCATCAGGAAGAGAGAATCAACCGCAGATTTTGCAACAGTTGAAGGATTGTTTCTAGACAATTGCAAACCACAAGAAAGACCAGAAGAAATCCATTGCAGTCAGTATTCGACAAGGTTAATTCAAGTTGATTTTCCAAAATTCAGTGGGGATAATCTGTCGGCTTGGTTGTACAAGACTAAGCAATTCTTCTAATTAGATGATGCTCCAGATGCGACAAGAGTTCGATTACCAACAATGCATATTGAAGTCGAGCCATTCAGTGGTACCAGAATTTAGTCAGACAATGAGGAGATAAACCACCTAATTGGAGTGAGCTTATAGATGCTATGCAGGTACAATTTGGAAACCTTTTTGATAATCCTATGTCTGAGTTAAAGAACCTAAAACAAACTGTTGGTGCAAAAGAACATCATGATGCATTTGACACTATAGTTAGCAGACTCCATTTACCTCCTGAATATGCATTAAGTTGCTTCATGGCGGGGTTGAAGGAGGAAATCCAATTACTTGCAAGAATGTTCAATCCAAAGTAAGTTCAAGAAGCTTATGGTCTAGCTAAATTCCAAGAGGTATCTCAAAAAACTAAGAAATCAAAATTAGGTTTTAAGGGTAGTTCTTGGGTACCGCCATGAAGAGCAAAACTAAAAGGCAACCGCCATAAAAACAAAAAGAAACAAAGAATGGCAAGGATATTCTTACCTTCCTGCTCTTCAAATGGTAGAAGTCAATGAGATCATCAGGTTGTGCATGTGAGATCTGAGCCTTTGCTTTAAGTTCTTTTGTTTCCCTTAGTTGTTTATCAGCAAGCATGTGAACAAAACTTTCACGGCAAGACTGCAGCCATATTTTCTTGATTTCTTCACCAGGATTACATAGCAATCTTATGCAAAGAACAATCCGGTCATTAGAGTCATTATCAATCGGGTGTGGAAGAAATGAAGATTGCCCAAGTTGTAGCATCGAAACAATAATCAGCAAAACTTGAGTGAACGCTTTATTAACTTCACTTTTTGATGGTTGTACCTCTGTCAAACGCAACACAAGCTTTGTCAATGTGCAAGCTACAACTGCCCCAAGGAAGAAATCACCGGTAAGAAGAAGAGATCGCAAATTCCCTGAAGTTGAAGTTGAGTTGACCACAGTAGGAGGTGAAAAAGCAGTTTCAGAAGCTGCACTTTGAGTTGCATAAGTACCGTCAGCAAGAATAGCTGGCCTTTTAGATGAAACGGTGATCGAGTTAACTTGTTGAGATTTTTTTGAGGAATCATTTGCATCCCCTTCTTCTGAAGCCGTGTAGAAGGGTAAATCTCCAAGACACTGTTTTATGGTTGATATCCCACTTTCAACTTCTGTTAGAGATAGACAGTACTCACTAATGATCCAAAGAGCACAAGAACAAACACGTGCAGATCGAATTTGATAAAATGTGTCCAATAACCTTGTAATAATTGAAACCCTCAACTTTGGATTTGTTTCAATTATCTCCCTTACAAAAACAGCTACATCCATTGCAGAAGCAACATTACTATCACCCAAGAAATCCATTAACAAATGCACAACTGTGCTTGCAACTTCAGGGAACTTGATAGCACACGAATGAATTGCTTGAATGAGCATTTGGCGATACTCTCCATCTTTTTCCAATTCTCCACTTTGAGTTTTTACAACTTCTTTCTTCAAAGTAAGAACAACTTCATTGATATTTCGTGGGGTGATTAAATCAAGAACAATGTCGAGTGTTTTTCTTCTAATATCATGATTAGGGCTTGATAGAGCCCTAAGCACATCCATTATCATATCAACAATAATCTCCCTGTGAGAAATCTTGAGTTCATTTAAACGATCTAGAACAATAAGTTTCACATTATTGTCACTTTGAGAGAGTAGTAGCTGGCAATAGGTATTGGCTGCGGCCCTAATTGCAGTAGGAGCAGAGGATAATGACACTAGTGTGCCAGCACATTCGTAAATAACAGCAGCAGAAGGAACGTTTAAAAGAGATATAATAATCTTTATATACTTGCCTTTTTCCCCTTTGTTTGCTCTACACACTTTGCGAATCAACTCTAATACAACCATTTGCAGCAATTCTCCCCATTCAGAAACTCGATCAACATGAGTCAAAAGATAATTAACAGCACGTTCTTGTGCACATGTAAAAAGCATGAGAAAAGCATTTCTTTTGGCTGATTGATCAGCTTCTGTTGAAAGAACTTTCTCAATCATCTCTGGAGCATCAATGAGAAGCTGTTCACCTTGCGGAAGCTTGTAAATTGCCATTACAGCAAGTATTGCATTCCTTCTTATATATGGATGTCGATGTTCGAGATTAGCCAGTATAGATGGGATCAAGGGCTCAATAATCTCTGTCTCATTCAGACGACAAAGAACCTTAAAGTAACCCCACGAATGTATTCATTCGGATGTTGGAGATTGTTTCTCAAATTTTGGCAGATTAAGATCATTTCAGGCAAGATCTTTCCTTTTGAGTCTGTTTTGTCAATGATTTCTAGATAATGAAGCAGTAACTTCTGAACAGTGTGATCCTCTGAAGGGAGGACATATCGGACAATTGTGATAAAAAGTTGTGGCAGTGTTTCACCATTCAGTAAAAGCAAAATGGCTTTTTTCATGGCATCAATCTTTGCCGCATCATCATTCCCTTCAAGAGCTTCCTTGATTTCATTGGCAAGTGCAGGGGTTCCTTTGTCAAAGTGGACAAGTAGGGAGCATGTTTTCTCCATCCCTTCTGAAAAAAATGACAAGACTTTTAGTGATTAGATCTAAGATATTTTAAATATAGGCGTATTTGTAACTTGGATGTGACATCTAAGCCTTGTATCTCTCATGGAAAAACACCATTTAACAAGAATATCAGACAAAGTTCAAACTGGAAGTACTAAACAGATCCATATATATTTCTTTGTAAATGAGGCAACAGATAACCCAACATAACTAAAGACCACAAGCAAGAAAATCTGAATAGGATCAATAATTTACAAATCAACAGCTAACAATACAGATGTATAGAAGATTTAAAACTTGAGACCCTTGTCCAGAAGGCATCTAAAGAAGCCAATGCAATGTAACATACACATAATCCGTAGAGGCTATTAACATTTAAATAACAAACACATCCAAGGTTAAACCCCATCCAAGTGATCTTCAAGAATAGAGAATCTATTAGATCTAAAGCCGTAATTTCATGCGGAAAAATGAACAAGAGGATGCGAAGAGTAACAATGTGAAATCAACAGAACATCCTTCCAGCAGAATCGTAAATGTAGAGACATAATTAGGAAGGGATAATAGAACTCAACACACGCGTATATGTATGGATATGTAAACAGACGAGAAGAGGGATTACCTTAGGACGGTGCAATTAACGAGATCTGGGGCGAAAATGGATCGGCAAAAGGGGAGAGGAGTAGATGTAGATCGATCAGATCAGATCGTCGTAGGAAGGTCAGCAGGACTTCTAAATACAGTAGAAGTAGGTCGCAGAACCCTGATGTGTATTTATATTCTACGATCAAGGATTCATAATGAGCAAAATTATAAAAGAAAAGTTGCATAAATCCCTCTTTTCACAATTAAAATTATATATATTTTTTTAAAAACATAAGTTTTTAACACATAATTACAATGCTCTTGGAGTATTATTTGTGTGGTAGCCGGTGCTTCATTACGTATAGTGATAACGTTTCTCTTTCTTAGCACTCTGCCTCCCTTGTATAGTAAGAGGAACTAATTTAATGTACCCAATATAGGAATAGTTATCTTGAGTAGAGACGTTTCTTTCCTCTCCATGTGGATAGGAGTAGATAAAGTGAAATTAATTCTAATTCTCATATGATGAAAAAAAGTAAAAGGTCCCGAGAAGAAAATTATCCTATTTGACCACTGTACATTGCTAACATCAAGAAATGGTTAAATGGACTAGGTCTTGTTGGAAAGGTCATGTGTATCGGGGCTTTCAACCTATCTAACCGAAACCGGGTTCTAGTCTAAGCTGTCAAACAAATGACCAGGAAAATATAACCACTAGTAGTCTAGTAGGGATATAAATGGAGTCTTGCTCGGTAAAGAGAGTTGTAGATCTGTAGAACAACAGAACACCCTTAACTTCTTATAAAGATTAGGTGGACAACTAGATATGGTTTTATATAACGTGACGCAAATGATATATAAATAAACAAGAAGATACCCTTTGGTCATAATGTGGCATGAGAGATCCTTAGTAATCATCCTAAAACTTTAAGCCAAATAAATAAATGAGTATATGTACCTAAATGAGTATCAGCAAAACCTTAAATTATGAGGATGAAGAACCTGAAAGGCTAACATGAAGACAAAAGCCACCATCATCTTCGGAAAGCTCCAAAACAAAGGCTACTGTTTGAATTCAACGAAATAGTTGAAATATCTAAAGCGAAGCTTGAGGACAAGAAGCGACATTGGGAAAATGTTGAGTATATGAGAATAAACATTATAACTGAAGAAAAAAATAGACAAATAGGCATAAAATAGAAAAACGATTTCCAATTTTACATCCAAACCCACGAAAATCTAGTCGGATCGTGTCTTTAGACAATGTTACAAATGAACATTAGCTTTTATTTAATTTTAACTTTATTTAATTATAAAAAATTCATTTAATTGTAGTTTAAATTTAATTATATTTATTACTTGTATTAAAATTAAATTATACATAAGATGATGAATGAGTAGAGTCCTTCAAATATAAAAAAAACCATTTTCATTTTAAGAGAGTTGTATGAGAGTTGAATGAGTGTGATGTGTGTTGGATCATATGAGACTGGTGCAACTAAAACAACACTTAGAAGAATTTTAAAGTACTAAAATGAAGTGGTCTTCTGAAGACAAAGCTGCTCTTCCGAAGCCAAGCCAAAGATCTTCTGATGCTCAAAGTATGAAGAACTTCCGAAGGAAGAACTCAGTCTTCCGAGACCAAATTGCTCTCCTTCCGAAGTATACAACTTAGAAGATCCAAGAGACAAAGTCTTCCAAAGAATAAAGTCCTAAAGACTTGCAGATGTTTGAAAGAAGTTGTTTCTTCAGAAGCCAAAATGACCTCGGAAGAATTTATTCTTCCGAAGCCATTTACCTTTGGAAGAACCAACTATGAACCAGTGGACATAAGTATGGTCTGTCTGACAGCCCGCTGCAACTCTGATATACTGCATGGCGCTTTCTCACGCCTATGTAGTTGACCATACTTTAATCCACTATTCACCATTCTCAACTTAGTACAGTTGTCATTCTTAGTTGGTGACAAAAGGTAAGTCATGGATCTGTCATGACTACCTAATCTAGGATATTATTACTTTATCTTAGGTGCTTTACTTCTAGCAATGTAGTATTTGTCTAGTTGTAAATTCCAGCTGGTTTTCCAAGTATAACCGGCTGTATACAGTAGTATATATAGTCTCTCCATGTAACTTAGTAACCATGCTTGTAAGAGTCTTGTAATACTAAGTGAGTTTGTGAGGATATGTTATGTTGTGAGTTTGTGAGAATATCTTGTGTTGTGAGACAAACACCGATCCTGTAATTGGTATTAAAGCTTTTTAGGCTCTTGATTGTGAGATCTTACCATCCCAAATCACCCTTGTTTTCTTCACATTCACTCACTTCACTCAAATGGCTCTTAACCAGAAATTTTCTGAGTCTGAGATGGGAACCATGACCAAGGCTCCTATCATCACTCTTGATGACTTTGGAACCTGGTGCAAACGTATTAAAGGCTTTATCAAGTATCAAGACAGCCGCATATGGAGACCAGTTACTCATGATCCATACCAACCAAAGGTGGAATCTCCAGCTGGTAATGGTGCCATGATTGAGAAGGCTGTTGAAGACTACTCTGATAAAGACTTCAAGAACATGGACATTGACTGTAAAGCCATGACTGTTTTGCTTACGGCTATACCAAACTCTATAATGGTAGGCTTTAAGCAATGCGAGTCTGCCAAAGAACTCTTTGATGCTTTGAAGCTGAAGTACTCTGGTTCTGCTGAATCTAAGGAGTCCAAGAAAGATGTGCTGAAGCAGAAGTTTGAGAACTTCACATATATTGTTGGTGAGACCTTGAGCCAACAATACTTTAGGTACATGGACTTGATCACCTCTTTTCAATCTATGGGAGTGATTCTTGAGAAGAAAGACATAGTAAGAAAGTTCAGGAGTGCACTTCCTCATGAGTGGACTTTCTATTATGTCTCAATCAAGAGAATTAAGAATCTCAACACTCTCACTATGATTGAACTATATGGAATCCTCGATGGATACCGTATGGAGATGGAAACTCAGAAAAGCCATCAGGTGAATAGACCCTCAAACCTTCCTATTGGCAATGCTCTACATGGTGAATAGACCATCAAACCTTCCTCTTAGCAAAGCTCTACATGTTGCTGAAGGTTCAAGAACTCCCCAGCCCCAGTTGTACCTGAACTACCCCCAACAGCCATCATCTTCCTCTGGGCCATACATCACATTCCTTGAGACACCCAGGTCTTAACAGGCTCAACAAAATCCTTTCCAAGGTAGTTTTGCTTTTGTTTCAGGGAATGAGCACTCTGGAGATTTTTAATTCTGTTTTGATGATCTGGAGTGTTTCGGCCCAGATGATGTAGAATACATGGACATTGTCCAACAAATGGCTCTCCTGACCTACAGAGCAAAGAAGTTCTTCAAAGAACTGGAAGGCAGTTCCCTTAGAACCCAACCAATAGCAAATTTGGGTTTGACACGATGAAGGCCAAGTGTTACAACTGCAACCAGCTTGGTCACTTTGCAAGGGAATGCAAAACTCCTAGATCCAATCCTGGAGCAACTCAAGCCTTCCAACATCCTGCTACCCCAAAGGCTACAGCCAAACCCACAGAACAATAGACTGCAGCTGTTGCTCAAGAAGTTGATTGGAGCTTCATGGTCCAAGATGTCACTCCTGCTCAAGCTCTCATGACTGGAACTGAAGGCACTAAGGTATATGAGCATCTATGTACTCCAGCCTGTATTGCTAAGGTTAAATTGTATTAGGACTACAACATGGAAATTAAATATGATATTGAGTCTTTAAACATACTAAAATCTGATTTTAAAAGAGCAAAATCTGACTACAAATTCAAAATAGAAGAGTTAGAGAAAACTGTGTCCTCTTTAAAACAAGAACACTTAAATTACAGGGCTTAAATAAAAGATTTAATCTGACTGAGGCTCAAGCCCAGCTAGTGATAACTGAGGCTAAAGCCAAGAAGTATGCCATTGAAGAGCATAACTTTAACACCATCATTTTATCATCCTCCCACTCAAAGGTGTGCTATCAAAACAAAAGTGGGTTGGGAACCAATGAAATTGCTCCACCACACTCCTTTATGTCTATTAGACAGCCAAGATGTGGTACTGATTAGCAAGAGGTTCCAACTACTGACCCACTAACCAAAGACCAAAAGAATGATGCAATTATGGAAACCCCCAAAGGGAAGGATAAGGTAGAAAACCTCATCCCCATAGCTGATGATCAACCCTTAACCACCAAAGCCAGAAAGAATAAAATCAGGTAGTAAGAAAAACTACCAAAAAGTGGCTGAGTCAAAGTTGAATATAGACCCAAAATAAAGGGGAGTATTCATCTCAACCGGATTTCAAGTGGTTGGAAATCTCGATTCAGGAAAGGAGTGTAGTACCAACACACCTATCCAGATAAAGGATCAAAAATTTAAGGGGAAGGTCATTGAAGAAGAAAAGAAGTGCAAGAAACAACAGTCAACATGCCCCATCAAGAATAACATTGAATGCACAATCTGTGGTCTGTATAACCACATGGCTAAAGATTGTTACTACAATCCAGCAAGCACACATTATGCATCCAATGTTAAGAAAGAAGGAGTCAAGAATGGTTTCATATTTGGACCTTACTATATGGTCCAGGTGTTAAGAAAATGGAAAGCTTGTTTCCAAGCCAAGTTGCTTTTGGAAGAAACTCATTCTTCTGAAAGAAAAATAGCTTCGGAAGACAAGCCAAAGAACAAACAAAGGAACAAAAAGAATCCTTCTAAATGTTCCGAGAAGAAGACTGCTTTAGAAGAAAAGGTGGTTGTGACAACCCACCCGAAACTCACTGGATTTCTTTGTGCCAATACAGTAGACCAGTGATGTAACACAACCATGTAACGTAATTTTCGGGACGAAAATTCTTTCAACATGGGGATAATGTGACATCCGGTAATTTTCCGTTACCAAACTCCTTTAGTTCCGTTAGGTCTTGCATACACGTGTCGTGAGCACACACTAGTTGTCGTTGAATGTCGGTGACTTAATAATAATTAACAATGATTATTAGATAATAACTTGATTAATAATTTTGATTATTAATTTATAGTTATGTGATTTGTGAATTTTAGGTATTATTTGTGAATTTTACCTTGTAACGTGCCAACGTGTTATATTTATTTCATATGTTTCGTTTATATAATTATTATTGTTGGTTAATAATTCATGAGTTTTGTAGTTAAAATTGTTAGAAGTTGTTAAAAATGTTAAAAAGATTAAGTTTTTATAAAATGTGATCAAGGAGGGATTATTTTATAAAAACTACAAAACTTAAATATGGTAAAAACCCAACCCTAGCCCCTTCCCCTCCCTTGCGGCTGAAACCATCCACACACACACCATTCTTTACGATTTTGATCAAAAACATCAAGAAGTCATCGATTTTGATTGAGATTCAAGTGTTCAAGTTGTTATCAAGTGCTAATCATCATTTAAACACACCTAAAGGTAAGTATTTATCAAGATTTTTATGGTTTTTGATTCTTGAAGAACCCTAGTTTGATTTTCATAGAAGAAGTGGAAATTGATGATGATTTGATGATGATATGATGTTAGTTATGTTGTATGAATGTTAATCTATGTAGATTATGCAAGAAATCCATGGTTTTTGTCATCTAGTTCATACATTGCCAAAAATGGAAACTTTTCTTCATAAGAATTCATGTTTTGATGAATTGTTGATGTTAAATGGATGATTATGAATGCTATGAACTAGATTAGGTATAATATTAATGAATCTATGATTGAGATTGAGTGGTTGTTCATACCTTACTATAAGTAGAAACTTTTATGTATGAGATTTGATTATTATGATGAATTGATGATGTTTATCATGTTTAGATGATTGTTATGAACTTGATTAGTTATAAAGTTGATGAATTTATGAATGAATTGGATGTTAGATTTGGTTTTGGGTGTTACTTTCCCTAAAGGGAAACTTTATTTATGTAGATCATTGGATATTGTTAAATGAGCATGTTTATGATGTTAGGATCATGTTAGAATGTTTGTTGATGATGTCTAAGGTGGTAGATTGTGTTGTTTGGGTTGTATGAATACTTGATGCACAACTTTAAAAATTTAGGCATTTATGGAATATACATGATAATGGATGGTGTATGATGAGCTTTATAGCACTTAAGGGTTTGTAATATGGCATACGTGAATAACTTGTGTGATAACCATATATGATGGATTTCTATACTTGATCAAACAAGAATTTAACTTGACATGTCACCAACTGGTCAAACGGGTCAACTTGGTCAAATGAGTCTTGTTTTCCAAAACCTTGGGTCAATGTGGTTATTGAGCACTTCGGGTTGTTAAGTTTTTAGTGTACACGTACTTATGTACTTGTGTGTTTTAGGTAACCTTTGAAGGGTTGTCTTTCCACTCATCATTAGCTTTTACAATCATTCGTTTGCGCACCAGGTGAGTTCAATGCCCCACTTTTACTTACTTCTCTTTTGGGGGAGAAAGCATACTTAGTTTTAAAATGCTTTACTGATATAACATGTGTTTGGTAAGACATAGTAGGTTATACCATAGAAGGCCCTCACACTTTCGGATTGTTAATTAAGGAATCTAGCGGGAAATTTTAGGTAGTACTATTGGGTCTGACAAGCCCCACCCGGGTGATCGGAAGTCAACGGGTGCAATATTGTCTTAAACTACTAACAGCGTCATGACCTGGTATATCGTGACGGGAGGCAAACAGACAAACATAATCAGCTTCGATCATGAAATCACTATTGTTCTTTACTAATGAAATTAGACTAGCTATCTATTTCAATGCACTTGTTTATGTTTTACTAACGCAAGTGCTTATGATTGATTACAAACTTTTGAACTCACCAACCATCGTGTTGATACTTTTAGTATGCTTTTCTCAGGTCGTTTCTAGCAGCTGCCCATAGGAACACACACGTGTCAAGCATGCTTTGTTCAAACATTGTTTACTTTTAATTTAGCATTTACTTACGTATTTTGGTTTGGGCGTGTGTTTTGCGCAGTTTACTTTTGGTACCTTGTGTTTGGGTTATTTACAAAATGCTTCCACAAATATTTTAAAGTTTTAAACTCTGATTTATTTTAAAGGTTGCATATAGTGTCATTCTGAGTAACTAATGACTGAGATCCTGGTTTGTTAACTCGCCTCGCAATAAAACCCCGTACATGGGTTTTAAGGGTGTGACAGATTGGTATCAGAGCCATTGGTTATAGGGAACTAGGTTGCATACACACTAGACTATAACCTCACAATTTGTTAGTTACTCGTTACTTATCCCTTACTGTATACTCATTGGCATACACGTCACGTACCTCGCAGCATGGCATCGTCTTCACGGGCTCTGGTTAAGATGCCTATACATTCTGAGTCACCTCCTCCTCCTCCTGTACCTGATAGAGGATCTAACTGTCCCTGACATCCTTATCCTTCTGAAGAGAAGACTGGGATCAGCCTTTTGCATTACCCGAGCGCGATGCTCCAAGGAACTGGAGTTACTATCCCACCTATGTTGATCGCATGGTCTACAGGGAGCGTGTTCCAGCTATAGCTACTACTGGACCTAGGACTAGGTCAGCAACTGCTTCTACGGCACCTACCCTTCCTTTTCTGCATATTCCTCTCAAGCAGGCAGTTGCAACTTTGGTTGCTATACTGGACACTGAGCGACAGCGCATCAGAGGACTTACTGACGAGAACTTCATTTTATGAAACGAGATGCGTCAGCTGTGTTTACTGGTAGAGACACTTCAGGAGCGACTTTCGATGTCTATCGGTGAACATCATACCTTGGCTGGTAATGTTTTTGCACTTACTGAGCGCATGTCCGCGCAAGAGCTTCACAGTGTAGGGACAGATGATAGATTGACTGAACTAGAGGCACAGCTAGCGGCACTTCAGATTGCGGATGCCCCTGCACCTGGGGAAGACCCTAATGAAGAAGACCCTGAAGAGGAACCTGAAGAAGAGCCGGGGGAAGCCCCGAAAGAAGAAGAACCAGAAGAGATGGAAGAGGACAGTGATGGATCTGATGTGTTGGATTCATTTTCGCATTCATTAGACTTGGACTACATAGTGTTTCTTTTCGTTTTGAAACCTATATGGGAAGGATTGTTTCCCACCCAACTGAAAAACTGAAAATTTTGACATTGATGGAATATTTTGTGAATCATTTACTATTTATTTGTATTTGGTTGTTATTTTGGTTATAAATGTTGTGGTTGTGACAAATTTAATATTTCTTACTATTTACCATACTTCAATGAGATTAATATGTTGGATGTTACTTGTTATTGTATTTGTAATTGTAAAGTGAAATATGGACGGTCGTGGTAGAGGACGTGGTTGTGGCCATGGACGTGGTGTCGGTGCTGTAAACATGACCCAAGCCGAATTAGCCGCCTTAATCAATCAGCATGTACAGGCAGCGCTGGGCGCTCAAGCTGCCCAATTTGGAGGTAAACGATGACCCTCGTCATCTCTTATGTAAATCTGCTATTAGATGGTTAATCCATTTGGTTTGACTAAACCATCCAAAACATTGAATACAGGACCGCCAGCATGCACGTATAAGGCGTTCATGGACTATAAGCCCCATACATACAGTGAAGCTGAAGGAGCCGTAGGGCTTGTGCGGTGGTTTGAGAAGACCGAGTCGGTTTTCGCCAAGTGCAACTGTCCGGCGGCAGACCAAATGAAATACACCATTGGGACACTTGAGGGTGCAGCGCTCTCGTGGTGGAATGCACAGGTGCAGATGCTTGGCCAGGCGATGGCAAATGCTTTACCATGGGACGAGTTTAAAGCAATGATGATGGAGGAATATTATCCTTGCAATGACGTCCAGAAAGCTGGAAGCTGAGTTCTGGCAGTTGAAAATGGAAGGATCTGAGATCGAGGCTTACACTACGAGGTCTCACGAGTTGGCAACACTTTGCCCTAGCATGATCGACCCGCCGATCAAATGAATTAATCTTTATCTGCGTGGCTTGGTTCCAGAGATACAAAGTATGGTGACTACTGCTAACCTCACCACTATTCAGCAGGTTATTCGATTGGCTCACAAGCTTACTGACCAAGTGGTGGAGCAGGGAAAGCTACCCAACGGGGCGCTATGGCAAGCGTGCCTGACAATAAACGCAAGTGGGATAACTCTGGCAGCAAGGGATCTTCGTCAAACAACCAATCTCAGCAACATCAGCAGCAACAACAGCACACTCAGCAGCATCAGCATTAATAGCAACAAAGGAGGTTTGACAACAACCGTAGTTTCAATCAGTCATCTTCTTCATCTCAGGGACAAGGTGGATACGTGGGGAAGTATCCCAAATATAATCTTTTGCAACTACCAGCATTGTGGTAAGGCTGGACACGCGGCAAAGGATTGCCATGGTGAGTTGATGAAGAAGCCTCAGCAATCCTAAGAAACACCAAAAGGTTGCTTTGAATATAGAAAGGAAGGACACTATAAGAGGAATTGTCCTCAATTGAAGAAGAACGGGAATGGTGCTAGAAATGGTGGAAACAACAACAACAACAATGGCAATGGTGACAATAGCGGTGGCAACAACGCTGGAGCTAAAGGGAGAGCCTTCGTCATGGGTTCAGGTGAGGCTCTAAATTACCCTACTACTGTTACTGGTAAATTCCTTGTTAATGGACGTTTTGCTACTGTATTGCTTGACACTGGAGCCGATAGGAGTTTTATCTCTACTAAGTTTAGTAGCCTCTTAAGTGATATGCCTTCTCCGTTGGAATCTAAATATACGGTAGAATTAGCTGATGGTAAGCAAATCCACGTTACACACATCCTTAAGGGTTGTGAGATAGAACTTGCTGGTCATACTTTTGACATCGACCTCATGCCTGTTACGCTTGGGAGTTTCGATGTGTTCGTGGGCATGGATTGGCTATCCGAGAAGCAGGCGGAAGTCATTTAACACGAGAAGGTTATCTGCATTCCTCTCCTGGATGGGGAAATTCTCTCGGTTAAGGGCGAGAAAGGTGGTGTTGTGATAGGCATCATATCCTTTATAAAAGCGCAGAAGTGGCTACGTAAGGGTCGCTTAGCTATATTAGCCCTTGTGACTGACAAGCAACCAGAGGAAAAGAAGATGGAGAATATTCTAGTAGTTCATGACTTCCCAGAGGTGTTTCCAGAGGATCTGCCTGGACTACCACCTCATCGTCAAGTTGAGTTTCAGATTGATTTGACTCCCGGAGCCGCTTCGATTACGAGAGCACCTTACTGGCTAGCCCCGAACGAACTGCAGGAACTGTCGACATAACTGCAGGAGCTATTGGATAAAGGGTTTATTCGACTGAGCTCATCACCTTAGGGAGCACCTTTTCTCTTCATCAAGAAAAAGGATGGCACATTTTGAATGTGCATAGACTACAGATAATTGAACAAGGTTACAGTCAAGAACCGATATCCTTTGCCCCGGATAGATGATTTATTTGATCAACTTCAAGGATCAAGCTACTACTCTAAGATTGATTTGAGGTCTGGGTATCATCAACTGAGAGTTCGAGAGGAAGACATCTCGAAGACTGCATTCCGTACACGTTATGGTCATTATGAGTTCTTGGTCATGCCATTTGGGTTGACAAATGCACCAGCAGTATTCATGGATCTCATGAATCATGTGTGCAAACCCTATCTCTATCAGTTTGTTATCGTGTTTATCAATGACATATTGATCTATTCGAGGACCAAGGAAGAACATGAAGAGCACCTGCGTCTAATCTTGGAATTACTTAGAAAGGAACAACTGTATGCCAAGTTTTCCAAGTGTGATTTCAGGATATGCGAAGTATAATTTTTGGGTCACATAGTTAACGAGAAAGGAATACATGTTGATCCAGCAAAGATTGAGGCGATAAAGAATTGGCCAGTTCCCAAGACGCCTAGTAAGATACGGCAATTTCTTGGACTGACAGGATATTATCGGCGATTCATTGAGGGATTCTCTAAGACCGTTCAACCTCTCACAACCTTGACTCACAAAGGAGCAATGTATAAATGGGGTAATGGTCAAGAGTCTGCTTTTTAGTTTTTGAAGCAGAAACTGTGTAGCGCACCGATATTGGCGTTACCGGAGGGAAGTGATGACTTCGTGGTTTATTGTGATGCTTCTATCCAAGGACTTGGTTGTGTCTTGATGCAACGTGATAAGGTGATAGCCTACGCCTCAAGACAACTAAAAGTACACAAGAAGAACTATACCACTCATGACTTGGAACTGGGTGCGGTAGTTTTTTCCTTGAAGATAACACTCATCCAGTTGAAAACATCATTGGGGATGTCTCAGAAGGTGTGAAAACAAGAAGTCAAACCCATAATGGGAATGTCTGCTTGTACTCATACTATCTCTCTTAGATGGAACCAAAGAAGGTGGAAGAAGCCCTCAAGGACAACAACTGGATAGTAGCAATGCAAGAGGATTTTCTTTAATTCAAGAGGCAAAAGGTATGGAACTTGTGTCCATTGCCACCTGGCCAAGTCCCCATTGGCACTAAGTGAGTGTTCAAAAAAAAAAGATGATAGAGGTCCGATCATCAAGAACAAAGCCAGGCTTGTTGTTTAAGGATACACACAGGAGGAAGGCATAGATTACATAGATATCTTTGCACCTATTGCCAGACTTGAGGCTGTGCGAATCTTTCTTGCTTTTGCTACATCCAAGAACTTTACAGTCTATCAACTTGATGTCAATGTGCATACCTGTATGGAGATATCGACAAGAAGCCTATGTGTTCAAGCCACTTGGATTTGAAGACCCACAGCACCCCAACTATGTGTGCAAACTTGATAAAGCTCTTTATGGGTTGCATCAGGCACCTAGGTTGTGGTATGAGACACTGTCTTAGTTTCTTCTCAAGAGTGGCTATACCAGAGGCACAATAGATAAAACATTTTTCATAAGGAAGTCTGGGAAGGACATGCTGCTTGTAGAAGTCTATGTTAATGACATCATATTTGGTTCCTCAAATGACCAAATGTGCAAGGACTATGAAAGCATCATGAGAAAGAAGTTTGAGATGAGTTCTATGGGAAAGATGGACTTCTTCCTTGGAATTCAAGTGAAGCAGATAGAAGAAGGGCTTTTCATCAATTAATATAAGTATGTCAAGGACATCTTAGAAAGATTTGAGATGAAAATTTTTAAGACAGCCAAGACACCTATACCCAGAAATCACAATCTTTGTCCTGATTTAGAGAGGGAGGATACTGACCAGCATCAGTACAGGGCAATTATTGGATCTCTGATGTATCTTACTACAAGTAGACCTGATATCATGTTTGCAACTTGCATCTGTGAAAGATATCAGGCTGCTCCAAAGGTGTCTCACCTAATTGCTGCCAAAAGGATCCTTAGATACCTCAAAAGAGCTCCCAAACTGGGTCTTTGGTATCCTAAGAATAAGGATTTTAACCTTTATGGTTACACTGACAATGATTATGGTGGCTGCAATATCAACAAGAAATCCACATCAGGAGGATGCCAATTTCTTGGTGGAAGGATCATCTCCTGGCAATATAAGAAGCAATCATGTGTATCCACATCAACTGCTGAAGCTGAGTATATTGTTGCGACAAGCTGCTGTGCTCAACTGCTTTGGATTCAGAATCAGATGTTGGATTATGGTTTCAACTTCATGGAGACCCTTATCCATATAAACAACAAGAGTGCCATTTCTATCACAGAAAATCCAGTCAAGCACTACAAGACAAAACACATTGACATCAGGTTTCATTTCATTCAAGATATTCATGAGAAAAATCTAATCAAGCTAGTCAAAGTCAATTCAAATGAACAATATGCTGACCTGTTCACAAAATCCTTTGATGAACAAAGATTTAAATATTTAATCACAACTATTAGGATGATTAACATTGACTAGTCCATTTCTTTTGAAAACCTTTTAGAAATGTGTCTTGTCTATATTGTCTAAATACAATCTAAGCCCTATTACAAAAAGTTTTTTTTCAAAAATTTCTAAGTAAGAATTCTTCCGAAGAGAAATTTACCCTCGAAAGAGATCTTTATTCATCTTCCAAAGGCAAATTACTCTGCATAATTATTCTATTCCGAAGATTTTTTAGCCTCAGAAGGACATTTGATATAGATCAACTCCACTTCCGAAGCTTACTAACTTCTTTTCTCAGAAGAAGATTTTATGCTTGGAAGCAAACTTGTTATCAAGACTTGGTTTGCCTTCGGAAGTAAAATTGGCTTTGGAAGACAATATTGAGAAATGCAAGCGTTTTCTCTCAGAAGTAACCTTTCTCTCGGAAGAAAAAATTTACTGTGTAACGGAAATCTTTGGGCCCCACCCTGTAAAAAGTAAGATTTTATTGATGATTGTCGGAATATTTACTGTGTAACGGAAATCTTTGGGCCCCACCTGGTAAAAAGTAACCTTTCTCTACTTTCTTTACCACTGCTAAAGCCCAAAAGTTTCCATCATCTTCTCCACTCACTCTCAATTCCTTCAATCAAACAGTACCTTCTGAAAAATGGCTTTGAATCCCCAACACAACCAATTCGCCATCCTTGGTTCTTCAAAGGATGCCGATTTTGCCCCTATTGTCCAATTTCTATCACAATCGACATACTTCACTGCCCTTATAGTTAAACCTACCATCTACTCAAACCACATGGTTGAATTTTAAGCTAAGGTCGAAGCGAGACGATAAATGATGAAAGGGTCATCAGATCGAGGATCTGTGGACAGGAGATCACCATAAGTGAGAAAACCATCAGGGAGCATCTGGAACTCCATGATGAAGGCCCCCCGCTGATTTCCCCAAGTCTAATTTAGAGGATACCTACACTCAGATAGGATATGGCAGAGATGTGAGCAAGTCTACTGTCTACAAGTTTAATTTCTCCTACAATTGGAAGTTCTTGCTGCATATCGTCCTGCATAGCCTATCCAACAAGTCAGGGGGATGGGATCAAATACCATATGATTTGGGCTGCCTAGTCCATGGGTTGGTAAAGGGCCTACGCTTTAACTACTCAAGATTTGTGCTAAACAACCTAAGAGGTAATCTCACCTGGGATCAATTCTATATGTATCCCTGGTTCATTCAGCACATAATCAACTGTGAGCTAGACCAAGACAAACTATAATGTGTAAATCTTCTACTGGTCCCTCACATGAGGCCTGACATCTTCAAGACTCTAAAGAAGGTGTCCACCAACTTCACTGGAAGGATCACTGATCTTCTTCCAGGTATGCTTGAGCCAATGGCTCCTGGTGACATCCCTGCAAGCCCAACAGGTGATGAACCCACACCAGACACCACCACTATACTGCCATCTACTTCCTCCCACCCAATTAAAATTACCTACAGAAGAAGCCCCAAATGAACCCTTGATCAATCTACTCTGATTGATCAAGTCCCCTCTGTTCAAACCAAAAAGGCTAGAGTGGAATTCAAGGCTCCCACTCAGTCAGAGGTCCAACCATCCTCCACCATTGACCTCAATGTCAGTGTTGAGTGTCCTCAGTCTCAACCTGACGAGCCCACTAACAAAGCCTTAAGCCCTCAGGGTGAGTCTCAACACTCCCCTAAGCAGCCAAAAAGAGATAGCCATATGATTGGCTCAACTGCTATTGTAAAAGAGTCATTAGGTGCTGACTAACATTCTAGGTCATTAGATATAACCTACCTATCCTTTCTTGACCTTTTAACCCGACCTAATGAGGATATCATGTTCCATCAGGGCCATGATGTTTATCTCCCTCACCACTCTCAAGATCAACTGAGCCCCAGGGAACCTCTGATATCTAGCCCACATCAGCTAGACCAAACTGAGGTGAGTCCACCCGGTGTTGAGGTGACTCATGTAGTTTCAGCTGCTACTACTGAGAGTGTTTCACTAACCTCTCAGGACAGTTGTAACATCAGTGAGACTAAATCTACGGCAACCTTGCCAATTGATCCCGATGATTCTTCAAAAGAAGATGAGGGTAGTTTGCAACTCACTATCAGAGACCTACTTTCTAAAGTCTTAAACCTTGAATTAAATGTTAAGATGTTAGAAGATAGGTCTACCACTTAGCAACTTGAGATTGAAAATCTCAAGTCTTAACTAGCTGAGAAACAGATTGAGAAGTCTGTTAGGCATGTACCAATTCAGGTTTCTTTAAGTTCTTCCTCTGGTTCATCTACTTCTCAAGATGATGCTACCAAAAAGGGGGAGAATGTACAGAAACAAATGCATGATGAGGAGATATCTGCTCACTCTTTGGAGTAGATATCAACTCAAGTGGAACCCAACCTTGCCATTACTTCCCTTGATGCCATTTCTTCTTTCTATCCCATACAGCAACATCATGCAACCATCTTTCCTCAACCCCTTCCTATTACTATTCAAGTGGACCCAAGGATGCTTATTGACCTTAACAGATTTTTAACCAAATTTCTAATAAGCTCCTCACTTGAACAACTCTCCCCTGTTGTTGCCATTACCTATTTTGGAGCTGAAGAGCTTCAAAGGCTGAGTGCACCACCTACCTCTAAGGAGGAAGTTGGTCAACCTAAGGTCTCTATTGAACCTGAGATTAACTTCAAAGGGGAGATACAGACTGATGGCCCAGCAACCAACTTCAGAGGGACAGGAGTGCAGTTCCAATTACTTCCAAGCAGAAATACAAGTTGCGGAAGGAATAATTGAACTATCTTCCTTGTTCCAATGACATGCTTATCACAGAGGCCATTCTTGACCTGGCTTCTGAGGTCAACAGTAAGGACTTTCTTACAACTCCAATCTCCCATGCACCACAAGTTTAAACTCCCATTCCCCAACCTGAATCCTCTAAGCCTGAGTCTCCAAAGGCTGAATCTTCCTTTGATCCTGAAGGGAAGAGGAAGCTCATTGCTGAAGAGCTTCTAGAAGAGGGAAGGTTAGAAAAGCTGAAGAAGAAGGGAAAACTTGATACTGAGAAGCTGCTGGCTGCGAGCAGCAAAGCAGTAGCCGCTCAAGAAAGTATCAATAATTAGAGGAGATTGGAGGTCACAGACAGGCTCATCAGCCTGGGAGTAGATAATGAACAAATGATTCTACTCCCACTTGATGAGCTTGTGAAGCTATAGAAGGCAACCTTGCTACAAAAGGTAAAAGAGGAGGTAGCAAGGTTGGCCATAGCAGAGGAGAAGAGGAGAAAGAAGGTAGAGGAGAGGAAGGAGAGGATAGTCTTTCTCTGTACAAGAGGCTATTCTCAGAAGGAGCTAGCTCCTCACAACTATGACATGATCTTGTTCCTTTTCCACAAAGAACAAGATCAGAGCAACAAGGAGAGGAAGAAGGCTTCTAGGGAAAAGTTGAAGGAAAAGAAAAAAATGGAGGAAGAGGCAAAACTTGCTGCAGCCAAGACTTAGGATGATAAGGAATGGATGAAAGCCTAACTTAAAGCCCATGGATTCACTAGCATGCAGGTGGGTCTCATGTCTTTAAAGACCCTACAGCGACATGTCAGCGACATCAAGGCTGACATTCGCTTAGGAAGAAGCCAGGAGGTACCTCTAAGGCAACATGTTCAGTGGAAGGCACCTAAACCAACTCCCAAACCCAAACCAGCACCCAAATCACAACCTATGCTCACACCTTTTCCCATCCCTATCAAAACTGAGCCAATAACTGAACCTTACACCCCTGAACCAATACCATCAGCCACACCTTCACACCCTGCTTCTTAACCACCACCACTACCACCTATCCTAAAACCCAAAACACAACCCAAAACCCTATCTCTACCCAAACCAACCTCTGAACCTCCCAAGCCCCTGACCTTAGAAGAGTTCAAGGAATTGAAAAGAAAGCTTGCAAACTGCACTACCTTGAGCGACATCTCTTATGAGGAAGAGTCAATTAAACTGAAATACATTGATGGCTCTTCCTGTTCCCTCATAAAAGATGCATTCCTTAATCTGCCAAGGGGAACACTGGACCAAGCTCTCCAACTTCTTGCCACCAATTCTGATACACTTAGAAAAGAAGAGAAGAAGTTAAGAAGAAGACTAGTGACTCCGCTAGACACAAGAAAAGGGGACAAGCTGCCAACTAATCCCCTCAATCCTAGAAGCCTAATTGTCCAGTGGAGGTTTGATGAAGCTACACACACCTTTGTTATGCAAAGGGTGAATGGTCAAGTAACCGAACTTGACAATCAGCTCTGCTACACTCTAGCAGATTTGATATTACAGAGTTAGCAGAGAGACCATTCTCCAATCCCTCCAACTCTCAGATTGCTGCTCATATAAGGAATCATCTGAGCAGTCTTCAGGTTAATGAGCTTACAACAAAATCCAAAACTAAAGAAGACTTGAAAAGGAGAGCAAATGAAGAAGAAGAATGAGCAACCAGAAAAGGAAGAACATTCCTACAGATGGTTGAGGGACTGACTTCTGAACCCATACTTAGATGGGAATATGACTATAATTTCCATCAACTAACTCTCTTCAAAGGG
Organism: Flaveria sonorensis; assembly: GCA_025506505.1. Lineage (NCBI taxonomy): Eukaryota > Viridiplantae > Streptophyta > Magnoliopsida > Asterales > Asteraceae > Flaveria > Flaveria sonorensis. The sequence goes on from JACCIY010000397.1 coordinate 24,590, forward strand.
ACAAAACAAAGGGTACATGTCATCCAGAGCAATAGATTAGATCTACTATCAACAGATGACTTGTACAAACTCCTCACCACTGCATCAGGGAAGAACAAAGAGACAAACAAATATCTGCTTTCCCTGGTATTGAAGACCTTCAGGAGGAGGAAGAAGTGAAGTTTTGGTGGCATCAGCCTAGGGGGAGTTTGTTCGATCATATGAGGCTGGTGCAATCAAAACAACACTTAGAAGAATTTTGAAGTACTAAAATGAAGTGGTCTTCTGAAAACAAAGCTGCTCTTCTGAAGCCAAGTCAAAGATCTTCCGAAGCTCAAAGTATGAAGAACATCCAAAGGAAGAACTCAGTCTTTCGAGACCAAATTGTTCTCCTTCCTAAGTATACAACTTAGAAGATCCAAAGACAAAGCCTTCCAAAGAATAAAGTCCTGAAGACTTGTATAAGTTTGGAAGAAGTTGTTTCTTTCAAAGCCAAAATGACCTTGGAAGAATTTATTCTTCCAAAGCCATTTACCTTCAGAAGAACCAACTATGAACCATTGAACATACGTATGGTCTATCTGATAGCCCTTTACAACTCTGATATACTGCATGACGCTTTTCCAAGCCCATGTAGTTGACCATACTTTAATCCACTATTCACCATTCTCAACTTTGTACAGTTGCCATTCTTAGTTGGTGAAGAAAGATAAGTCATGGACCTGTCATGACTACCTAATCTAGGATATTATTACTTTATCTTAGATGCTTTACTTCTAGCAATGTAGTGTTTGTCTAGTTGTAAATTCCAGCTAGTTTTCCAAGTATAACTGGCTGTAGATAGTAGTATATATAGTTTCTCCATGTAACTTAGTAACCATGCTTGTAAGCGTCTTGTAATACTGAGTTGAGAAGTAATATATACAAGTATCTTGAAAAATCATTCTTGTGTTACTGTGCTTTCTTAACTTATTATATTACTTGTTAACTTAGTAGAGATTTTGCTTCATCAACCCGAGTGATATTAAAAGAGTTTGTGAGAATATCTTGTGTTGTAAGACAAGCACCGATCCTGCAATGTGACCATATATATTGAGAACATACATGATGAATAAGTGTGGTCACTCAATGACTATTCCCTTCCCATGGTAGTTCTATAAGACTTTATAAAATATGTTAGTTAAAATGTTTTTAAAAATAAATATTTCAATAGCAAAAATCAAGTTGCAAGGATTATATAAAACAAACTAGGTTAGAAACTAATACATAACACCAATCGAATGACATATTAAATTAAATAGTTAGTAATTAAGATTTATGAATTCTAATATGATTATCAATGATATATATGATTTAAATTATGTATAAATTGTTAGAATAAATGTAAGATGGTTGGCCAAAAAGAGAGGGGAAATAAGAAATTAAGATAATAAGAAGAGGATACGTGTCCATTTAGATCTTCCTTTATTATATTAAGGATGTTCATATGATTAGTTTTACTTATATTTAATAATTTATATAATTTTTCGTATATATTTATCTCTCTCTCTCTCTCTCTTTCTCGCTCACACACACATATATACATATATATACATATTATGTAATGATTTAATTCCATATTATTAGTTCACTTAATAATTTTAAGCTTGACATTGATTGAGTTATATGCATTCAATTCGAGTTTAAGCATGTACTTGCTATAATTTCTTGTGTTAATTACATAAATGGTTGAGGCTCTTTTTTCAAGTTTAGTCTCTAAGTATCATTTCTTACAAGCATGTCAAGTTATAACAATATTGTCACCAGGTTGGATAGTTGTTAAAAAATTTTTTGTTTTCTTTTACAAAAGACAATTATAACCTTGTATTGAAAGAAAACTAAAACTAGATAGCAATAGTTGGTTAAATGGTAATGGCATTATGATTATGTGAGGCATGATTTGATCAAGGGCATTGACATTAGCCTAGGGTTTATCTTGCAAACTCACCTTTATTTTCTCTCATGTTCGGTCCAACCACTCTCATTAACAGATTGAAGCTTACTCTCATGTTCAGCTAACTAGCGATAATAAGTAGACTCGATGATGATGGAGTTTTGAAAACAGTGGCGAGTGGTCATGGTGGTGGATTAGATGATGATGGTGAGCAGTGATGGTTCAAATGGTGGTGGCAATGTTGGCGATAGTGTAAGAGGGTTAACCTTAAAAGTGGAAAGATGATGAAGAGGAAGGAGATTAGTTTAGATTAATGAAGTTTCTACATGCCCAAAGGCTTTACTAGGGGTAGAGAGTTCACAGTGAACGAACACTAAATGAGCAACTAAACTTTGTGATTCCCAAACATACAACAAGGATAAAAAAACTTCTTTAAGTAGAAACATATAAAAAATCTCCTTATGAAAGCCAAATTGGGAATACAATTCAAACAGACAATGGGAAAATGTACTAATATTCCCACCCTAATGGAGGAGCGTGGCTACAAATAAAGCTTATGCTTATCTAAAGCTCACAAAAGGAGCACCATCAAACAAATTGTTTGTACCCACGTGAGGGATAAAAGCAAACTAGATAATATTTATTTTAAAGCAACCAAAAGGTTCAAGGCCCATGGTTTTGTGGATCCTCAATGGAAGTTAGGGCTTCAATGTCTACGATTAAGATGTTTTATGAGCCGGAAAAGTGAATAGTGAGGTAATGGCTGGAACTATCGAAGGTGATGCTTGCATCTTTCATTCACTATTCAATGCAAGGTATGAAATAAGGCACATCCTCCATGGGAATTTCCACAACTACCGAAAGATAGCCCACCTTTAGCCTCATCTGGTCACCTGGTCTTTTGCATACAGTCTAGTAAATTCACGACTATTCTTAATTGTATAGAAATACTTTTGTAATCCATAGGAGACAATCTAAGGATGATCAACATCCAACAAAGTGTTGTCTTCCTTAACCATGGCCACCTTAGCATGCAAACATTGATTTTTATAAATGGCATCCTCTACCATCGAATCTAATGTGCAACCTCCTCCATCAATGATGCCTCTTTATTTTTGAGTTCATTAATGGTATCCTCCAAGTGATCACAAACCTCCCTTATAAGATCGACATCAGTTTATGAACAAAATGAAAAAAACCATATTGAGCTTAGAAAAGACACGCATAATAAGAACGAAACATAAAAATAAAAGTACCTTGTGAAATTAATGCCTTTACCAACCTTCTCCAAAATCCTAAGCAACATCATTTATACAAAATAAAGTAATAGAACATACATACAGTAACTTAAATGAATTTAGGAAAACATGCATAAACCTTTGTCGGCCTCATGTGCCACAGGATGCTAAAGAGGTGTGTCCCAAATTTGACTTATACCTACCATGACTAGAAAGGGCTTAGGATAAGCGGTAACTATGGTGGATTTTTAGTGAGAAGGTCATACAACCGATGGGGAATGGCTGAATCATTAGGAGCTGGATCATCAATCTTTTTCGAGAAATTGCAACAAGGAAAGATGTTCTAAAGGAATTTTTTGCTTGAATGTGGGCATCCAACTCGAAGGTAAACCAATCATTGTAGGCTTTAAGTCAGTAGGATTGACGAAACAAGGGTACCATAGCAACCCCTTCATTACATCGACAAGAAATTTTGAGATTAGTGATCCTAAGAATCCCTAGTCGATGTGCTTGGAGAAATTCAACTGATAATGTTGTGACAAATCATATTTGAAGGATGACAGGGGGTATCGAACATTCAAAAAAGAAAAAGTTTGTCCATAGAATAGCAACGAGTCATTTAGAGTGGTGTCATTCTAACGAGGCAATGTTAGATATACATGAGAAGAAATATAATACCTCTGGTAAAATAGGTGAATGTCGGATTTGGATGGGGTCGACACAACCTTTCCAACATCGTCATGACTCATTTTAGAAGAAAAATTAAAGAACTAACCAGCTAATCAGAGCTTAGATGATATAATTACCCAGGCAATGAAGCAAGAATTGAAGAAAAAATACAAAAGGGGTAGAAGCCCAATTTATAATGAGAAGATCATTTGAATATCAAGTATGAAACTGCTCAAAACAGATGTGAAGCATGCGCTACTCGGATAATCATACATGGACCTCAGAAAACACGTGGCTTCCTATTGAGTATAAGAAAAGCGTAGTGGAAAAAAGAAAAAACACACTAAAAAGAAAAACAAATGGTTTAAATGATAGCCATTGATATCAAGGAAAAACACAATGATAACTGTCTTTTCGACCTAACAAACATGATGGCCTCAAGAAGACAAATGCAAAGCTTACAATAAATAGTTGGAGAAAGGGTTCAAGAAGTCTATTACCCTAATCATAAATAATTAACCTATATAGAAGGTTCAACCGGCCCATAAGGAAGCAATAATAAAAGACTAAAGCCCAAAGGAGAGGGCCCACACTTGTAACAATAAATATACCAATGAGAACGTTGAGAGGACATACAAGGTTAAAAGGAAGGATTGATGATTAAAGCCCTTCCTTAGATTGGAAGCAACACTGTCAACATTAACATACGTTTGACTGGCAAGTACACATGCTCACTTCACAATTAATGAAAATATGGTAAAATATATACATATTATTAATCATCCTTAATGAAATAAAATATGCATCTTCCTCCTAGATAAGGACATAAAGGATAAAGACATTGACTCGTAGACCACATTAGACACGATGAACTCTTTTTAGTGTGGCAAGAGAAATGAATTATTTATATAATCTTCTTCTTCATGAAAAGGAGCATTCAATACAACTTTAACTACTTACTCTCTCTACATATACTTCACTAAAGATTCCATTCCTAGCCGAAATCTTATTCTCACACCAAAGGGTGATCACAACAACAACCCCTAGGGGTTCACTATGACAAGACTAACGATGTTAATGAATTTCATAAAGTCTTAAACAAAACTTGTCAAGAAATTCCATTTACTCTAGCTGATTTTGGCTTCCACATTAACGCCATTCCTGGGAACACTGTCTTAATCCACGACTTCTGAGCTGATCATGTTTGAATGCATTACTAAAACTCTATAGAGTGAGGAGGCTCCTATACTTGTCCATACTTATCAGGAATGACTAATTTGAAAATGAAATTTTGGTGGAAAATGAATCAGATTTCGTATAAGAGACGCATGGGAAAGAAAATATCACGCTAGATTTTGTGAAAATGAACAAAGACAGGTTACGATTCCACGAAAAGCTGGACAAGGCAGAAAAACCAGACATAGTAGGATCTAGGTTGTCCTTTGATTCACTAGTCAGTAGAAAGGAAGACTCTAAGTAAGGGTGTTTAATATTCGAATCGGATTCGGAAAAATCGAAATTCAATTAGATTCAAGTCTAATTATCCAATTCAAATCGAAATTCGAAATAGTGATTTGCGATTCGATTGAATTGGAAATTTGAATTAGAAAAAACACACACTTATACTTATTTATTTTATACCTTAATTTATAAATATGAATATAAGAAATTAAGAATACAACATTATAAAAATATATAATCTAAGAATTATAATCCTAATTGGTAACTTTTGTCTTATTTGACACTTGTAATATTTACATGTTATGTTTTTTTTTTGATCATTTAAAATTGGATATTTTAATGAATTTTATAATATTATTCAATTAATTATTTCTTTTCTTTTATTATATCAAACTTAAATTTAAAATTTTTTTAAAATCGAATTCGAATCTTGTTTGAAAATTTAAATTCAACTTATCATTTTTGAATTCGAATCAAATTCGAATGTAATTTGAAAGTTTTAAAATTCAATTAACTCGAATTCGATTCGATTTAATGAACACCCCTGACTTTGATAAAAACCTTGTTTTGGCTCAGGGTAAGGGGATGAAGCCATAGGTTACAATACAACCCAACAGAGAACCCTCTATCATAGATTTTCCTGCATTGTCCTTATTTATACCCATAAATCCCCTTCCCTCCTCCTAGAAGAAGGGAACTAATTCAGTCCCTCTTTAAGCTCCCCCTAGCCTTAGTTATGGAAGGGAAATCTAACTAACACTTCTTCATGCATCAGTCTAGACGAATGCTAGCCTTTTGTTGCATACAACCCTGGAAGAAACCATATATCCTCTTCTGCTTCCTTATCAACCTGTTGATTCCACTGATACCTTGACGTTTACCCAAAGGAATAGTAGAGGTGCCACTCCCTAACAAGCTCAGAGTCCCTTCTCAAATGGTGAAGTATAACAGCAAACAAGACCTGAAGGACCATCTTCATGCCTTTAGAGGGACATGACAAGTAGGAAGGTGTATAATGCCTACCTAGTGACACATGCTTATGCAAACACTCACTGGAAGTGCGAGGTTATGGTCTAATAGTTTACCATCAAAAGGCATGGACGACTTCTCAAAGAAAAGTGTCTATAGCACTTTAATCAACAAAAGAAAATGATCAATAATCATAATGAGATTCTTAATATCGGAGATATGATGTAATACCCTAGGCAAATCCCACATCGGCCATGGACAGGAGAGATTCTTGGTTCATAAGGAATGTTCTACCTTTAGTATCACTAACGCGTTTTGGGCGTACTGGCTGTGGATGATAGGAGAACTCCACAGTTAAGCGTGCTTAGGTGGCAGCAATCCAGAGATGGGTGACCTCCCTTGGAAGGTTTCACCCAGGCAACTAAAAGTAAATCCATGAGATCCTCATGGGCAAAGCAAACAATATTGGTGGTACAAAAGGCCGGATGTTACAAATAGTATCAGAGCCACTCTTGTGTCATTCGGGATGGTGGGGCAAACCTCATTGTTGGATCGGGTTGGTTTAGACAAACAATAAATTTTTCTTAGATCAGTAATTAACAAATGCGGAATCTAAGTTGGTTACTTACTATCACAACACAAATACTTTGAGGAAATATAAATGCACAAGTTGTTCTTTCAAAGTATTCACTTGATTTATCTATTTAGTATAGAAGTTATAATTCTGTAGATTCAATCAAATGGCTTGAAAAGCTTGCCTCGCCTATACAAGTATGAGAACTTTTATACTATACAATAAGAATAATATATTCAATGTTCAGAGACTATAGTAGAATAGGTAATCTATGTATCATAGTTGGAAGCTTCAGACTATGTTCTCTCCAAAAGGTAAGACACAACAGTCATCGGCACAAACAAACTTGTTCTGAGTAGTAGTCGATCAGTAGCTCATGGAATTCACTGGTGATTGGCAATTGATCTTCACATGCTAATCAACATACATTTGACATATTTAGTTCAGCAGTTGCTTGGCATATGCTGATCAGTAGTTCATACATGTATCATCTTCTATCTCTTGAGGGGTTGTCTAGAGGTAGATTCACCAAGTCCTTCATATTATGCCAAGAAAGTTTGAACAAGTCATACTCTTTTACTCCAACTTTCCTGGCTCCAACATATTTAGACTGAAGGTGTTGGTTGAGAATTAACTCTAATGATTGGGCATGATGCTTGGTGGATTCTTCATCTTTTTTAACATATTTAGACTGTGTCTGGTGAGTCTTATTTTCTAAGATACTATGCATCTTCTTTATCTCTCAAGGCTGAGCTTGAAAACATCAAGTTCATATAAAAAGAATGATTTTGACTTGTTCTTTCTTTTAATGGTCAACCTGCTTCACTTGAATTCCTAGAAAGAAATTGAGTTCCCCCATGGCACTTATCTCAAATCTATTCTTCATCAGCTTCTCAAAGTCTTTGCAGTGCTTCAGATTAATTGACCCAAAGATGATGTCATCCATATAAACTTGAACTAGCATCAAGTCATTTCTTGTTCCTTTAATGAAGAGTGTTCCATTAATAGTACCCCTTTTATATCCATGCTGACAGGGATACTGTGATAGTGTCTCATACCACTTCCTTGGAGCTTGATGCAACCCATAAAGAGCTTTGTCAAGCTTGTAGACATAATCAGGATGATCTGGGTCTGCAAAGCCAGGTGGTTGCTTGACATACATTTCCGCATCAATCACCTTATATAAAAAGGCACATTTGATATCAAGTTGGTAGTCTTTGAAATCCTTGGATGCAGCAAAGGCAAGGAATATCCTAACAGCTTCAAGTCTTGCTATAGGAGCAAAAACATCAATGTAGTCAATCACTTATTCTTGTGTGTACCTTTGAACAACTAGTCTTGCCTTATTCTTGATGACAAGTCCCCTATCATCTTTGAAATCCTTGCTTTTGCTTGGAGTTGGCTTTGATCTCTTGGGCTTTCTTTGAGGTGGCTTTGATCTCTTGGGACTTGACATCAAGTTCTTCCTTGCATACTTGGTCATCCCTGGTTCTTTCTTCTCTCCAGGAGAATAGTGTCCCTTCTTAGGATAACCCTTGTCACTCACCTCAGGTTTATCGTTCACTATCTCCTCTACATCTTCATCCTTCTCTTGGATAGGATCAATAGAGGATAGTTCATCTTAACAAGTTCCACACCCTGGAGTTCTAATAGATAGGAGTGTGTGTGGAGGAGCTATCTTACTTGACCCTAGTCCCTGCCTATTTTAGTAATAAACTTTTGCATGCAAGGATGAGGAAATTATGTTCTTGAAGGTTTCTTCTTCAAGAACACATTTTTCTACCTTGGCTTTGCTGATCACAAGCTTAGCCTGGCATTCAGTTAACTTAATTATAAGATTTTTGATTTGAGTCCTGTAGTTTGTATGCTCATACTTAAGAGTGGAAATGGTTTTATCTAAATCCTAAAATTTAAGTTTATAATCATTTTCTGCTCTTTTAAAATCAGCTTTTAAAATTTTTAAGGACTCAAGGTTAGATCTCACTTTCAAGTTGTAGGACCTGTACATATTCACTTTAGCAATACATTCAAGAGTACAAATATGTTCTAATACCTTGGCTTCTTCATGATCAGCCATTAGTGCTTGGTTTGGAGAAGCATCTTCTACCTAAAAGCTCCAGTCAAAGCCTCCTTCTTTAACAGCAACAACAGCATATTGTTTTGGTTGGCTTGGCTTCTCAGTTCTAGGAGCTGCATCAGTCTAGTTTGGTCTGAATTGTGCTTGGACACTGTTTGTCCTTGGTGCCTTACACTCTCTAGCAAAGTGTCCCATTTGGTTACAACTGCAACACTTCACCTTGCTTTTATCCAGCCCGAACTTTCCACTGGCCATATTGCTTGGGAATTTCCTTCCTGTTCTCTTGTAGAACTTCTTGGCTCTGTGAGTGAGGAGAGCCATCTATTGAACTATTTCCATGTACTCCAGATTATCTGGATGGATACTGTCCAGGTCTTCAAGAGTGAAAAGAAAGTTTCCTCAGCTTTCATCAGCAGACACAAAGGCTTGAGCAGAGCTTGTCTCTTGGAATGGGCTTCCTTGGATGTAGCTCTCCCTTGGTGTCTCAGGAAAGGTGATGAAAGGACCCTTTATGAGTTATCAAGGAAGCAGATAAGATGATGTTGTGGTTCTCTGCTATCCCTTTCAACTACATGAAGGGCTGAACTCTGCTGATTGTTGGAAGAGCTACTTGATGGATTTTGCAAGTTCATCTCTATCTGATAACCACTAAAGATACCATATATCTCTGTGAGAGTAAGTTCTTAGCTCTCTTGATGGCCATGCAGAAGTGGGTTTATTTTTTGGAAAGAGAGAATATGAACTTCCTCACTATGTCTCTATTCTCAAGCTTGACTCCAACATCCATTAGAGCATCCACAATCTCAACATACCTGAAGTATTATTGAGTCATGGTTTCACCTATCTTGTAGGTGAAGTTCTCAAACTGCTGCTTCATAATATCTTTCTTATTTTCTTGGCTTCCTCAGACTCCTCATACATGAGCTTTGTGCATCCCAGAGCTGCTTAGCAGTTTTGCACTTCTTGAAGCCTTTGAATATGGAGTTTGGAAGAGTAGTTTGGAGAGCAGTCGTGGCTTTTTGATCTACATCTATTTTCTTCCAGTCTTCTTCAGAGTAGTCAGTCATTTCCTTTGGAATCATCCAACCTCCAGCAGTGGTTGAAGGGGTGCTTGGGATATGAGGTCCTTCAACAACAGATCTCCACATCCTGCTATCTTGAGACTTGATGAACCCTTCCATACGTTGGCGCCAAGTATCAAAGTCATCAGGAGTGATCATTGAAGACTTTGTCAGGGTACCGGTTTCCATATCGGCCTTAGAGATAGCTGCCATTTGAGTTGATTAGTGTTTTGTGAAACTGAAGAGATCTAAGATGGTGAGATCATACAATCAAGAGCCTAAAATTTTCTGATACCAATTGCAAGACCGTTGAAGGGTGGTCAATACAACAGTTTCATAAGGTGGAGAGGCTTGAAACACTTAGCAGATCAAATACGAAACCAACTTAGATGAAACAATGAACACAAGTAAAAGAACAAGAACAAGAACAAGATAATACGGTTTTCAAGAATGATGCATATTGCTCTCAAGTTCTCACAAGTGTTACAAAGCTTAATTCTAAATACAAGTACTTGAGATACTTTATACTACATCTTACAGCCAGACATATATTGAAGGCCAACTAAAAACATTAATCTAGACAATAAGGTCAATGTAGAGTCAAAAAGCAGATTGCCTTTTGACTAGTGACTATGACATGACATAACTCACATCCTTATCTATTATAAAAAGGATAAAAGTATATAGTTGGAAAGTTACAGACTCAACACCTTAATCTACAGTTGACAAAAGCATTGAATTTTCCCCAACTCATGCTAGTTGGTGAGTCTTCAGAGATGGCAGCGAAAAGGTGTTTCAGCTTTTGTCAAAAGTATGTCAGAGAAGACATGCATTCTGTGTCTTCGGAAGAAATCAGTCTTTGGTTTTAGAATACTTTGTCTTTGAAGCTTCGAAAGACTTCATCTTTGGCTTCGGAAGAATTGTTCTTTTGGCTTCAGAAGATTTGATACTTTGCATAATTCACTGAGTTATATCAAATCTTCTAAAGTACTTTCCTAGTACTTCACATGTGCATGCTGAGAGCTCTTAGGTTGTTCTTTAGTTGCATCAGCCTTTAAGTGTATTCCTTACAACATATTATGCTTATAATACAAATGTTAAAGCATATACACGTAGCCAAACAAAATCACCATTAACTTTTAATATCGTTCATTTGGTGAAAATTTCTCCATTAACTTTCTACGGTCTATGCAAATCACCACCGAAAGCTGCCTCCGATGATCATAAAACTCTAACCTACATTCATAAAACAGAAACCCCCCTCCTAAAATCTAGGTGATAAGTGATTTCCAACCACAAGTACCACCCATGCTTTCAGTAATTTTGTTCGGATAATATTATTGTCTTAAAGACTTTTGTAATATACGTAATTGTTTTCTTTCATTCAATTTTTTCAATAATTATATTTTGATTTTTTAATTTACGTCATAACGCACTGAGTCGATACTAACTAAAATCGAATTCACAAAAAGCCGCGCAACGGCCGTACCGCCGCAACGTGCGGGCATTTCCACTAGTGTATATAGATATAGCCCGTGTAAAGTGTTCTATTAAAAAACTTAGAGTAGTTATTAGAACAACTAGGTGTATTCGTCATCGCGCGATGCGCGAATTGTCATCGCCTGCGTAACTGACTGTCGTACACTGCACCGATATATATCACGTGCAAAGATCATTATAGTTAACAAAAGTGTCAAACTTAACGGCAATTGAACATATTCAAGTAGAATCTAACCGCAAATGCAAATCAAATTCAGTTTAAACAACGGCTTCCTATCTCTTGAAACAAAACCACTAAAGTTAGATTAAATGAGCTATAAAACATCCATTAGACGTGTTTTTTTAAAATCCAATTAACTTCCTTTTATGACTTAAAAATCAAGAATCGTTATGTGACATACGTTTCAATGCTGAATCTTTTAACCAGAGATGTGATGACAGAGATGGTATTACGCATAGATCATTTTTGAAAGAAAAAAGTTTACATCTTGGGTTTTATTGAGGTTACGTAGTGTAATACGCACAGATGATTTTGAAAAAATAATATATACTCTAAGGATGATATAGGTTCTCCAGATATAATTGTTTATTACAACTAAGATTAGTAAATTACCTCCATAGCCTCATTGGTGTCATCCCCACCACCACTCACCATCTAGTTTGTTGAATAGAGAGGAATTTTCGCAATAAAATAAGAATCATGTTTAGAACAAAACAAAACAAAATGGAATGGAATGAAATGAAATTAGAGCTTTATAATCAATCATATCATAATCATAATATATAAATGAGGAGGATGGTGGTAGAAGAGAGTGCACGAGCCACTACACTGGTGAACGTTGGTGTTAGAAAGAAGAGCTCGGGTGTGAGGCAATGGCTCCTGTTAGATTCAAGGGGTGAGGCCCAAGTGGTGGAGGCCGGTAAGCACAGCGTGATGCGGCGGACGGGGTTACCTGCACGCCATCTGCGTATCCTCGACCCTATCTTATCATATCCTTCAACCTTACTCGGCAGAGACCGAGCCATCGTCATTAAGCTGGAGCACATCAAGGCTATAATTACGCCACATGAGGTGCTTTTGCTTAATTCTAAGGATCCCTCTGTTGCTCCTTTCGTTCAAAAGCTCCAACGCCGTATCCTGCGCCACCATCACCATGCCACCACCATTCAGGTTATCAAAATGTCCATCTCTCCATTTGTTAAAATCGATCATTAACATATATATATATATATATATATATATATATATATATATATATATATATATATATATATATATATATATATATATATATATATATATATTAATGCATGTTGGTGATTTTCTATCTGGGAATTGGTTGGGTTAAAATAACAGGAGGGAATGATGAATTCTGAGTCACTATCAACCGGGGGTCAAGAGGGTCTTGATATACTTAAACTTCTTCAGTTCGAGTTCATTGCACTTGAGGCCTGCCTTGAGGCAGCTTGCAGTTCCTTGGACAAAGAGGTAGGTAGGTAGGTAGGTAATTGATGGATCAAGACAACCAACTTTTCTTGAGTACTTGCCTAATATTAATTTATATATCTTATCCTTAGGCAAGGACATTGGAGGAAGAAACTCATCAGGCTTTGGATAAGTTGACTACAAAGATTAGTACTCTCAATTTGGAGCGTGTTCGACAAATTAAAAGTAGGTTGGTTGATATTACAGGACGTGTTCAAAAGGTTTGTCATTTTCATTTTCCTTTTCATTTGTATGTCCATACTACTGTTTGTGATTCATTAATTCATTTAGGTCAGGGACGAACTGGAGCACTTACTTGATGATGATGAAGACATGTTTCAAATGTACCTGACTGATAAACTAGAGCAGCGACTTGACAATGCTTCTTTCAACAAGCTTGATGATGTGGATGAACAGTCACAAACGGATGATAGGTTGCCACCCACCTTGCTTTTTATAATTTTTCTAGCTTCCCATGTGATGGAGAATTTTCCTTTGGTAGAGTTCCCCCACCTATGAAAGGCAATGATAACATACATGAAGGTGATATAGGTGGCGACCCGAATGCATTTAGAAGAGGGAGTCATGGGAATCGAACTAGCATAGCACGAACTAGTATCATAAACAAACAACATGATGTTGAGGAACTTGAAATGTTGTTAGAGGCCTACTTTGTTCAGATAGATGGTACATTGAATAAATTATCGACGGTACACAACTAAACTTAATTTCTACAAATGACCAATTCCTTAAATATTTTTCTGCATGTCTCAACTCTAAATTTCATGACCACTTAAATACTCTTTAATTCTTGATTTGCGTGTTGATGTAGCTAAGGGAGTATGTGGACGACACGGAAGACTACATCAACATAATGTTGGATGACAAGCAAAACCATCTTCTACAAATGGGTGTCATGCTGTCAACCATGACTCTAATAGTAGGTGCCCTTGTAGTCATGGCTGGAGCCTTTGGAATGAACATCAACATTCAACTTTTCAATGGAGACACTCCGGCTGACAAGGAAGCTGGTATGCGTAAATTTTTGTTCACTGTTGGCGGCGGAACCATTGGCGGCATCTTCGTGTATGTTATCGCGGTCACTTGGTATAAAAACAAATGGCTACTAGAGTGATCCGATTGTGCAAAATTTATTATTTGGTCTTTAATTATATTAAGGAATAAGAGGAAGGTTCAAACGGTAACCATTATATAAAATGAAACCAAAGGAACCATTTTTTGTCCATCATTCTTGTCAATTCCATGACTGAAGGCTAAAAGTGGCCCCTTTGGCTCCTAATGACACCTAAGGTTTTCATATGCTATAGGAGTATTTTCTTTTTAGTGTCCTGTCATGGCTTTGCTAAGCGGGATGCACCGGAGAGGAGTCACACAATAACTACCAAAAGGCAATCCTACAGCACGTATTGCCTCTGTTTGAGTTTCCATGCATCTAGCTGAAGCAAAATTGGGAGTTCATCGTATATGTATGTTTTATTTATCTAGGTGATGTAATGATCCATAGGTAGATGGCTAGTTTCATGTAGTTTGTTCCTTCCTTTCTCCTAGGGGGAGGCTCTTTTGATTGTCTTGCATTATTTCATTTGTTTTAGTATTTACCACCTTACTTATCATTAATTACCTAAAAGAATGTACAAGATCAAATATGAAAGAAAGTAATGTTGCATTGAGGATTTCAGAAAAAAGTAGGACAATACTAGGTTTATTTCTTCTTCTTGCATCTGGTTATGAGAATGACAATTCATCCGATTTACCTAGCAAAGGCGGAAACTTGAGAAATGTTCCAATAAGAAATTACCACTAACCCTTTACAACTGATCCTTTACAGTCACTCACTGTATATACCATTTGAGCCATCAATATTTCAAAGTTGAGGCCCTGAAGCCACAATTCAATCACCAATGGGTTGTCCTACTCTGGTCAATAAGAAGAAGCAGTAAAATATTAAATATGTGTATTTATTTCAACCACTGTTGAACAACTTTATAGCTTTACCTAGACCTTGTTAATATTAAACTAAACTTGTTTATTTATTAAGTATAAGGGTTAGAAGTGTCATTATTATAAGTTAGGTAGTTAAAGTTAGTTAATGGCGGTTATTTAACCCGCCGGGTCATAAACGGGTTGTGGTCTTTACCCGTCATAAATTGTACCTATAAATACATTGGTATGTATCATTTGAAGTGTGGTAGATCAAGGATTTCAAGTTTGTGTATCTATCTTGTTCATATTCTCTTCAATTGGGATTTGCTCTTTGATTACCAACAGACCTCGACTACACCCATGCATACTCAATAGGTTTAACAAAATAAAATAGCAATGAAGTCTTTCTTTTTTCTAGTTAAACACATTTACGTATTTATGGTGTTGATTGTTTGGACGGGCGGACCTACGCCTAGAGCTCGAGGTCAAACCTCACTAATTCTTAAAGATTGACCCCCTTAAAAAAAGCATACTGATTTTTAATGGATACATGGGTCGGATCGCTTTAAATACCTTGGCGGAGAAAAAAATTTGTCATTCATACTGTTAAACTAGTAAACTCAAACGAATTTACGAAACCAAGATATTAAAATTCAATCTTTCGATCACCTGATTGAGTTTGAAAAAAAGATTTGTCACCCGACCTGATAAATAATCTTTGTTCATAGACATCCGACATAAAAACAAATTGTGACATCAATGAAAAGAAATCTTGAGCCCGCCACTAGTTGTTTGAATTGATGTTGACAACACACTTCAATCTACCTGCAACCGTTCAGACGTTGGTCTAGACGTATTCGTTTGCAAAAGTGAAAAATGGACTAAAGAACAGGCCCATCTAGCATCGCCTTATGGACAAAAATATCATGAAATTACGTAATAGCAAAAATGTAACTATAGGATATTATGAATTAAGAACTCATGAGGTCATTCACAAGTTGAACCTGACATGAACAATAAACTATGTAAAACAACTAAATATCACCAGCTTTATCTTACATTATGTAAATCAATGGTTCTTTTGGTTCTGAAAATAAAATGTGCTTCTGTAATAATCCTGACTATATATATATATATATATATATATATATATATATATATATATATATATATATATATATATATATATATATATATATATATATATATATATATATTGATTGGGCAACATAGTAGCCTTTCATTGGAGGGTGCCACACATTGCTTATTATTTTTTTTTTTAAGTTAACTACGGGTTTTCATCGGTAATGATGATGTCTACTCATCTCCTAAATTTAAACCACATTTTAGGAATAACCATTATCTTTATTAAGAAGAAAATAATGTTAGAAAATCATAAATAACAAATCTCTATATATTACACTTAGGATAAAGTACAATAATATAGGGATGGTTATAATTCGTTTGAAAATATATAAAAACTTTAAACTAACTAAAACCAATAAATTAGAATTTTTTTAATATTTACAATTATTATTTTTAAAACAAATTAACAAATTGGAACCTTGTTCTAAGCAATGAGAATAATTATTTTCAAAGTAAAAACAATTTTAGAAGCTAATTAGAAACATAATGTAGTATACGTTAGGATGTATAAATAGATTTCATGAATATAAATAATTGTAAAATATCAAGTTAAAAATGAAGAAAGTTTCAGAAACTAATTAAAATCATCATAATGTATATAGGCTAGTTATCCTATAATAAAGAGTACCCGAGAGTTGAACCAAGACCTCAAACGTAAACCTTAGGTGTTTTAATAGGTTGAGTTTAACCAACTCATCCAGCTAGATATTTATTTTGAAACTTGAAATATATCATGAATTAATAAGCTAAATGTCTATCTGTAAAATTCAAAACCAAAAATAAAAAAAGCATTAAGGTGGGAGTAGACATATTTCCCCTCCTCAAATTTCAACTCTTTTTCCTTTAAATATATGTCACATCAACGAATCCTAAACCAACCTTAAAGTGCTGATATGAATCTCTCAACCTTAATTATAGTTTTTAGTTAGTTTTATTTTTTTATTTTTATTTTTTTGTTTCAGTTCGGCAGGTTGTCTCGCATTCTTTATTATTACTATGGGGCCTGAAGCACAAGGAGATTTATCGATCGAAAAATTAAAAATATTCCTCACGATTTCAAATATGAATAAGCAAATGCAAAAACACATTGTGATAGCTACCACTACCACATAAAACCCTAAGCGGATGTTTGGTATGCAGGAATTCAATAAAATTTAATGAAATTGGAATTAGAATTCCATTGGTCATTGTATTTGGTTGGTAGGAAATCGTTGAAATTGGAATATGAATTCATTCTTAACGTGTTTGGTTGAGAAGAGAATTTAAATTGAAATCGGATTTTAATTCTCTCAAATTCCTTCAAATGAATGATTTCAAAATCCTTTCAAATATTAAAGGAATTCAAATTCCACAACCCTCGCCTCCATCACCGACCGCCACCTACCACCCTACCCACCGCCAACTGACACTACCGACGACCCCTGCCGACGCCGCCCACCTCTGACTGCCGCCGACCACCGCGATCGCCACCGACCCCGACCGTTGACGCTCCCTAACCGCCGCCACCCCCTAACCTTTGACCACCACAGCCCGTCGCCAACCCCGACCGCCGCCGCCAACCCCTACCCGGACCACCGTCGACGCTGCCCACCATTTGCCCCGACCGCTGACCGCCGCCACCCCTTACCGTCTACTGTCTCCGATCGCCGCTGCCAAACCGTGTCGGTTTAGACGCGCTCGACGGAGACTGCCGGTTCTCGACGATGAGCATGATCGGTTGGTGGCGGCGGTAGGGTACCATCGGTTTCCGGCAATGGGCGAGGTCGTTGGGCATGATTGGTGGTCACGGTCGATTATCGGCGGTGATAGTGGCGGCGGTCAGTGGTATGTAGCAGCAGTGATCAATCGTCATGGAGATGGTGACGGTTTGCAACTGGTGATAAATTTCAATTCTTTTAAAGGGCGTTTGGTTTGTAGAATTTATTAGAATTGGAATTTGCATTGGAATTAGAAATAATTGTATTTGGAATTTAATATTTTCCAAAGGATTTGGAATTCAAGGAAATTAGAATCTATAAAGGGAATTTAAATTAAAAATATATATTTAGTGACAAAAAACTTATAAAGGAATTAGATTTTATCACCCATTGTGAAATGCCACCACCTCAATGACCACCGATCATCGCCGCTACATACCACCGACCGTCACTGTCATCACCGCCGACATTCGACCACGACCACCAATCAGCCCCTTGCCGAAAACCAGTCGTACCCCACCGCCGCCACCAACCAATCATGCCCGCTGCTGAAAACCGACAGTCATCATCGAGCGCGTGTGGTTCAGCGACGACGGTCGGTAGGCGGCTGAGGGCGCGATCAATGGAAACGGGCGTTTGTAAGCGGCGGGTGCGGTTAACGGCGACTATAGAGTGTCGACAACGATTATGGCATGATCAGTTGTCAGCGGGTTTGGGTTGTCGGGGGGCAGGCCAACAAGCGAGTAGTGAGTGGGGCGTCAAATGAACGGTTTTGGGTGATCGACGAAAATCGGATGTCAAGGGCGACCGCGACCGCTGTCGGAGGTGGTATTCAGCTGTAGTAGCGATCGAAGGTCGCAGACGTCGACGGTCGGGGGTGGCGGTCGGGAGGCGGCGGCGGCATCGGGCAGCGGCGGTCGGCGGTAGGGGTAGGGGTCGGCGGCGGCGGGCGGAAGCGATCGACGAGGTCGGCAAGGGTCGTTAGTAGTGTTGGTTGGCGGTGAGCGGGGGTGGTGGCGGTTGGTGGCGGTGGCGGGGTGAAATTTGAAGTCCTTTAAAATTTGAAGGATTTTGAAATCTTTCATTTGAAGGAATTTGAGGGAATTAATTTCAATTTTAGTTTCAATTCCGTTTGCAACCAAACACGTTAATAATCAAATTCAAATTACAATTCTAACGAATTCCTACCAACCAAACACAATGGCTCATGGAATTCAAGTTTCGATTCCATCAAATTCCATTAAGTGTTTTGTCACTAGAAATGAATTTGGAATTTAAATTCCCTTTATAGATTCTAATTCCATTGAATTCTAAATTCTTTGGAAACTATTGAATTCCAATACAATTCCAATTCAAATTCAAATTCTAAATCCAATTCCAATCCAAAAAATTTCACGAACCAAACGCCTCCTTAAGATTTCAATTAACAATCTTGGATTTCATGGAATTCAAATTCCAATTCCATCAAATTCCATTAAATTCTATTAAGTGCTTTGTCACTCGATGTTGTTAAATAATATTATGTAAACTCCAGGATTTCAATTAACAATCAATCTTATATCACAAACACAAAATGAATGTGATATGGAATGCTTAAACATCACACTAAATTGAAGTGAACACAGATGTAAATAAGCTTTTCGCACAGTATATTCTAGAGAGAAATTGATTACAAAATGTTAAATATTGATCGCATGTTGTAAATTACAAAACAAAAACAGTTATTTATATAGAATGTTCTCACGCGAGAAGTTCATTTCGCGCGGCAACTAGGTTCTCGCGTGACTAGTTCTTCAAATATATTAAAAAATGAAGTGATTTCCCGAGCCTCCTAGTTTGATCCCTAAATCTGTTCTTTACGTCATGGTACCAGAAAAGTAACGACATGCTCAATTTTTTAATATAAACTCATTTTGGAAAAAAATATATCAGAACGTTGATAAAAAAAATTACAAATAGTTGCACAGTCTGTTTCTTTATTAACGGGCAAAAGTCATGATTGAAAACCAAATTATTAAAAATTAAATGGGTTAAAAGCGTATATTATACAGACTATTAGGGCTACAAATAAAAACTAAAAGAAAAACAACACAATTAAGAAATTAGATAAAGATATGAATTTAGTGGCCAAAGTCTAAACCCTATAAATTTTTGTGTCAAAAATCCAAATCCTTTAATCATTCAACACAATATATATTTAAACGGTTGCACATCTGATGGGTTGGGCTCAGCGCTGTTGTTCAGCTACGGCTGCTAACCATAAACGACAGTCATAACAAAGAAGCCTACACCAATGCCTGTGTATCATCATAGCCTTGTTGATAAAGTAACGAAATGAAAATATTAATCAAAAGAAAACCCAAAATATATTCATCCAAAAAGTAAAAACCCAAATAGAACCAAGTTTAAGACTTTAGATAAGCATCAAGCTAACAACAAGACTGTGTTAGATGGGGTAATCCTCATCATCAAATCGACATGATGAATCACCCAACCAAAATGTCTCAGATAAGGTAATATTAGGGTTTTTGGGTTTGGGGTTTAAGGTTTAGGTTAGAAGTCTGCATGATGCGGTTTGGTGCGGGTTTGAACCCCCACTAAGACCGAAACCGCTAGCTTCAATTAGTGAAATCTTTAACCATTAGGTTTCAATTAACCTCAATCGGTTTTGTTCGGTTATTATTGGTTGTGTGCGGTTAACCGCAAATTTGTATCAGGTTTACCCTTTTTCGGCTTGTGAAATTTCGTCATTAAACTTTGGGTTTTAAAACTAAGACTTGATAAATCTAGGCCTCTAGATTAATGAAATATACTTTAAATAACCATTATATTATCATATAAATTTTGATATTACACAAAAAAATATTCAAACTCGATTCTTAACTTATCTACATCACAAAATATCTATTATAAAAAGATAGAAATTACAAAATATCCATCACAAAAAATAGCAATCATAAAATATATCATCACATTGAAGTTACGATGTAACACAAAAATAAAATAAAGTACCACGGTTTATGGTTTAGGGTTTAGGATTTGAGGTTTGAGTTTTTAAGATTTAGGGTTTAGGGTTTAGGGTTTGGGGTTTGAGGTTTGGGGTTTAGGGTTTAGGGGTTAGGACTAGGGGTTTGGTGTTTGGGGATCGAGGTTTCTAGTTTGGGTTCGAGGTTTAGCGTTTAGGGTTTAGGGTTTAGGGTTTTGGGTTTAGGGTTTTTAGGGTTTTAGGGTTTGGGGTTTGGGGTTTAGGGTTTGGGGTTTGGGGTTTAGGGTTTAGGCCAACCTTGAGTATTTTACATAGGTGCCAAAAGTAGTCCCATTCACCTTTTTCCTGATTTGCCTAATCACATGCTCTAACCGATCCATGACTTCTAAGAGGAGAAGAAATGGCTCTCTTTTGACCCTCGGTAACGTTAAAGTAAGGTTCCTCACTACCATAGCCTAGAAATCATTCTTGTCAACATTTCTTTCTATATCCAATTGGTAAGTCATTGTAGTATCATAACAGTGTACAGCTAGAAAGGCTACACTATCACTCTTATTTATATTACGCCATGTTTAATCAGGTCTTTAAGGGGGGCACAAGTCTAGGAGAGGGCAGGAATCACATGATCAGTTTTAGCTTCATTCTTACCATTATTATTCAGCCAACGATAGGTGTGGGTCATAACTTTTAGGGTTGTAGGTTTAAGGGTTTTTTTATTTATTTTATTTTTTATGGATAAAGGGCATAGGTTGACAAACTAACACAAAACCAAAAATAATTACACCATACGGGGGCCATACCCCCTGGGGGTCTATGGTGTAAGTCAAGCCATAATCTTGAATACCCCATTTGAGACCTAACTCCCCATAAAATACGAAGATATCTACTACAACCTATACAAAGTAAGATGTTTCTTCCTACTTTATAGTACATACCTACAGCATACCCGTTCCATAAAATATACATGAACATGCAAATTGACCAAACATACTTTATGAGACATAAACTAGGGAAACTTAACATAAGAGCATTATCTGATTTTTGTTTGAAGCCTCGATCTTGCTCCACTAGAATATTATAAAGAAGCCCACCGAACAACCCATAATTAGTATGTTGTCTAAGAGCAAACAATAGCTACTCCACACCTGAGCCAAAATGTTTTCTTCATAATGATGGGCCCATATAATCGACGTAAGTAAAGGAATAATGAGCCATGGAACCTCGCCATATTCAATAATACCAAGCTTAGCATAATGGCCAATGCTATGATGCTCAACAACTTCTTCATACACACTAGTAAGACCACCATGATACGAATAGCTCTCAGTAGGCCAATAGATTGAATTGTGGCATGACTTGAGATCCCTTAGCATCAAAATGGTATGCATACCCTAATCCTTTGTTTAACACAAAAAGTCTTCCAGCTCATAGTCCCTAAAAAAACAGCACATACTCCATAATAAACATGTCCCAACCCACCGTCGCAATCCCCAATACCAAAGAACATTGCTCGATAGCTCTAAGCAACATAAGATAAGATAATAATGGACATAAGAAAGGGTAGACCAGGAGCAGTAACTTCATTGAAAGTAATGCAGCCAGCTACTCCATCCCAACTCATTCATAGTCTTAAACCTGCACCACGTTAGAATACCAAACAACACCAACCCCACACTAAGACCCACCCCACCCATATGGGCAAAACATATAATGGTTAAGTGTAACCAGTGACATTAATGATTTTCTAAGTGTGATTTTTCTTTAACTCATGACTCTCTCTAACATGATTTTTCTCCTTAATTTTAACTTTCATCCTATCCCCAAGATCCTAAGGACTAATATTCCCAAAAAGATAGCTTTGATGCATTATGCTATATTGGATTGTTTTTCTCCATACCATAATATATCATGCATATCCTAAACCTTATAGTATTCCATAACTTTAGGGGTCTTCCTCAGACATAAGCAATAGAGCCTAATTAACCGCGTCTTTGATGATGGAGCATAGGTTCTTAACAACTGTATATTTGGATTGAAAAGTATGATAGTTCCTTTCCTATCATATATGGTAAATAGTAGCTCCCAACGTAAGTCTATTAATGACACTCCAAATGGATTTATTGTTCTGGAGTTCACTCATTGGACAATGATTTGATCCAAGTTGCTTGGGATAATCCCCCACCTAGTAACGACTTTCAACATAGACCAAATATTCTTAGAATAAGCACATTCAAAGAATAGGTGGGAATGGCTATCGGACATAGGTTTACATAGGACACACTTCAGATCATCAAATTGTTGCCAAGCCACCATCCTGACTCTGGTTTGAAGTCTTTTTATAATTGCAAGCCACATGACAAAAGCATATCTTGGGATATTTTAGGAGAACCAAAACACCTTCACCCAGGGGACATCTTGGCTAGAATTTTGTAATTCCCTCCGCACACCACTTATGTGACCTCTCGTATTTTCTTAAACGTTTGTTAAGTTTCGTTATCTCTTGTAAGGGTGTGATTTGTCATTTATGCAAATACGAGGACTTATTTGTAATTTCTTGAATCATTATAATTTAAATATAATTAAATAATTAAGAAATTAATGATAATAATAATAATAATAACAATAATACTACTAATGGTAATAATGTTTATACTAATAATGCTTACAATAATAATAATAATAATAATAACAATAAAAATACAAATTATGATAATGCTAATAATAGCAATAATAATAATAATAAAAATAATAATAATAATAATGATAATATTAACAATAAAAATAAGCATAACGGGTGTTCATCTTAAAAGTAAATAAACACAATATAGGGTTAATATTTTTTTTAAACTTATAATTCATTATTCTTGGGCACAAAATAATAAAGTTAAAAATCCCAAGGACTAAAACTGTAATTCCGTTTAAAATACAAAACTTAAACTTTGGATTTAAAATTGTAAAAACTTAAACCGCAGGGACCAAAGGTGTAAAAGTTTAAAAACACCAAACAAACTATTTCTCTCTCCTCGATTTCCCGGTGAGGCCTCCTGCCGAGCTCCGGCCGCCTCAAGCCTTCGAAATTGTCCATAATAATCGAATTAAACTACACCATTCGAATCGTGGAACTGTTTCAAACCCACACATGATTATTAATTTGAGTTTAATCTCAGTTTGATGGTTCTGCGAACCCGTAACCGAAAGCTTCATGAAACCAAAACCGTTCAATCCTTTAAACCATGTTATTAAAGCAATTAAACACCAAGGAACGCACATCTAATCATTTCGAAGTTATGTGCGTAGTTAAATCTATCTGTAATGGCCATTTACACACTAAGTTCGTTATGAAACATCCGAATCAAACATAGAGCCGTTGGGTACCAAATCGATCAAATTGCAGCTATAAATCAGAGGGTTAATGCTTGAAGCATCCCCTTTTAACCTCTGGAACTCTCAATTTCACCAAAAACACACACGCATCAAACATTGATTCAAGAAAACAGTCGCAGCCTTGTTCGAAACTTAAATCGTCAAACACAACATTAACCAGGTAATTAAAGGAGTCTTTTCATTCGGTTTTATATGGGGAACAAAAGCCCCATGGTTAATTTCTGTATCAACATCGAATTGATGTTCAATTGGTTCGATTTCAGTTTCTAGGGTTCTTATGAATTTGGGGGATTATGTTTTAGATTGATCTTTATGTTCTTAGACACAAACAGGGCTATGGCCCGGCGGTTTGTGTGTTGGTTGCTTTGGCAAAGGGCACGGATTCGAACCCGAGGCCCTGCCACAATTTTTTTAAAGGGTTTTTATAACATTTAAATTTTAGAAAAATATTTAAATATTATTAATAATCATATAAAATCATTTTTTTAACCCGAAAATAAATAAAATCATTTTCTTTTAAATTTTCTTAAAATTTAATTAAGAAATTTCCATTTATTTTATTTCAAAAATTATAAAAATTATACAAAATACAATTTGTTATTAATCGCAAATTGTAATGAGTTCCACTTAATTTTTTTTAATAATTTCAATTAAATAAATTCTTTATTGTTATTGTTACACATTTATTTATTTATATTTTAAAAAAATAAATACATATGTACATATTTAAAATGTACACTTGTTGTAATTAATAGAATTATTATAATCATTTAAATCTACAAAATTACTATTTTATTAAATAGTAAATAATAACCATTTGATAATAAAAGTTTAACTTTTATTAATAGTGATTATTACTAAAATTCTTATCTAATCATTTAAATACCAAAACAATAACAAATTGTATCTATTTAATAATTTAAAAATCATGGGTTAAATGGTTTATAAATATAACACCATAATTATCATGATTAACTTAACACGACGCTCATTTAGGTTGAACGTTAACGAATCCTCGGCATTATATACAAGACCTTCTTATTTGACATCCTTATTATCCATGTGAGTTTTCATACCCCATTTTATATTATTTCACACTTTTGGGGTGGAACATGTTAAACTTATTATAAACATACTTGTAAATACGTTTTTAATCTTGTAACACTTGTGCAATTCATCTTATGTTGTCATGGTTATTTGAACTCTTGTAACTATCATGTGATGACTCTTGTAAGATACAATCATTAACTATTGCTAGCCTAGCGACGTCATAGATCTATGGGCCTGACAAGCCTATTTGGTGCTAAAGCCGAGGTTATTGCCGGCTCCTAGTGTCGTATTCTTGAACACTATGGGAACCAAGTACACTTAGCTAATCGTTTAATCTTGTAATGGCCATATTTTTCAAGGTTTGATTGTTACATTTGTTTATCCATCTTTATTTACTTTATTCAATAACCTATGACGTGAATTGCCATCTTTTGATATATATTTATGTATGATAAATCTATGGAAACTCACCAACATATTGTTGACTTTATTTTTAACGTGTTTCAGGAAATGATACCGCTTAAGTTGCTTTTGAAGACTTGATCACATCTAGCATTGGACCTAGATAATATTAAAATGACATATATTGTCACTTGATGCTATTGGAAACTTTTGTATGTTTTTTGTTTGCTTGAAACATATGTTATTTCCTCAATGTTTGTTATGAACCTTAGAATTTAATAATATTGACACTTTGATTTAGCATTGTGTGGCATGAACAATCTTAACCCTTACATCTCGATGTTTTCGCCGTTAAGGTTGGGGTGTGACAGATTGGTATCAGAGCCCATAACCATAGGGATGTAGGTTATTAGAAATAGTAGCCTAGACTATGGTTAACCTAGGGACCCTTTTCATGAATATTTGCTATAATCTTGTAAGCTTGCTTATATGTCTGCTACATGATGTCACATGTTGCATGATAATCCCTTATGTGCTATTTGATTTTATTTAGAAAAATGGTGCCTTAGGAGTTTGACTTGAACCTTGTATACCCCAACTTTCTAATCCTCTTCTTAAGCCTTTAAGTTCTACCATGTCTAATCTCTTCTAAACTTATTTTCGACTACGTGTGGAATCCTACGCATCATAACGAGTGGATAAAATTCTTTAGACACTACGTCTAAATCTTGAAAATCTCATCAAGGTTTTAATTCTAAAAGCCTATAGGGAAGTGTGACACATAAACACCTGTATTCTGGATTTTCTGGCAAAAGGCCCTTGGGCTAAGGCAAGCATTTCGTATAAATCCCATTGCGGGACCTGTTATGCTTACCTGGGGACTTTCGGGATGAGTGCTAAATTATGGTCAACATACACATTTTCCCCAAGGTAATTGGGATTAAGTCACCTCGACGTGTCCATGTTCCCATTGGCTGTGTGGTACCAAATGGAACCATCCTGCTTATATCTATAAAATTTCAAAATTCATGATTTCTTGAACTGATTTATTTCCAAATTCTAATATCTTCTTTATTTCTATCTTATAGAATGTCTCGTCATCAGGGAAAACGTGCTACCTCCGACCGTAAACTTGCCGCGATGATTGCCCAGCAAATGGCTGCCGTCCTCCCGACCATGGTTGCTGAACTTAGTAGCACCCTAATGGCCAATAATAGCATCAACGTGAATGGAAATAATGGTGGTGATGGTAACAATGGCCATGGGGAGAATAGCAACAATCAAGGTGGAAACAACCGTACCTGCACCTTCAAGCACTTTAACTCTTGTAAACCCACTAGTTTTAGTGGGAAGGAGGGAGCCACTGGACTTCTCGAGTGGTTCGAGAGCATGGAG
Organism: Flaveria sonorensis; assembly: GCA_025506505.1. Lineage (NCBI taxonomy): Eukaryota > Viridiplantae > Streptophyta > Magnoliopsida > Asterales > Asteraceae > Flaveria > Flaveria sonorensis. Next base: position 51,541 of record JACCIY010000397.1, read on the forward strand.
AATACGTTTATTAATAGTGAGTGTCCCGAGGAACTCAAGGTCCGCTATGCTGCGAGTGTCCTTCAACAACGGACACTTACTTGGTGGAATAGCTAGAAGAGGAATCGAGGTGCTGAAGTTGCTTTGGCACTATCTTAGGAGGAGTTTAAGGATTTAATGATCCAAAAATTCTACCCGATGAGTGAGTTGCAGAAACTGGAGGAGGAGTTTTGGAATCTCAAACAGGACAGCGGTAACCATTTGGCATACTCCATCCGCCACTACGAATTGAGCATGCTTCTACCACACATGGTGGGAAGTAGGCCCATAACTTTGATCACTGCCCAGCTCACTGAGAATCATATCAAGGCTGGCACTTTGACGGTGAAGGGTGCAAAGTCAACTGCAAAGGTGACACCCGAAGCGGCGAAGGAAGTGAAGGTTGAATCTTCGTTCAAGGGCAAGAAGCGCAAGTTCACACCGGCCCGCAACTATACTGTGACAGCACCTAATGCCCCTCAATGGCAAGTTGTCGCTGTCAACCAAGCACCCGTGGCAAGGGCTTATACTGGACCATACCCAATGTGCAACACCTGCAAGTATCATCACGCGGGAAATACACTGTGCCGAATTTGTTCTTTATGCGGGAAGTTTGGGCATTTGGTGGCTACTTGTCATCGTGCCTCGAATGATGCTGCTATGATTGCCAACCGACCCTGCTATAACTATGGCGAAACTGGGCATTTTTGTCCTCAATGTCCTCGCCTTGCGAGAAATGTTCCACCAGATCGAGGAAGGGCTTTCAATATCAACGCAAATCATGCCCAAGCCAACAACGACGTGGTGAATGGTACGTCACTGTTTCTCGTTAATCGTTCTTTTATTTTGTAAAATTCCTACCTGCTTTGCATGTGCCAATGATAGTTTTATATCTGAGCAGATATGTACCTTGTAAATAATAGTTATGCATCTGTACTTTTCAATTCGGGTGCGGATAAGAGTTTTGTATCCTTGGAATTCGAACCCATTCTTGCTAAGCCGCATTCTACGCTAGAAAGATCTTTTACGGTCGAAGTCGCCGATGGAAAATCCATCATAGTGGACGTCATAATACGTGACTGCATTCTAAGTCTTAACGAGCACGATTTTCCTATCGATCTTATTCCTATGCAACTGGGTAGCTTTGACATCATTATTTGCATGGATTAGTTAGCCAAACAGCATACGGAAATCATTTGTTTTGAGAAGTGCATTCGAATTCCTCTACCATCAGGAGACACACTAAAAGTCTTTGGTGAGAGATCGTCTCAAGGACTCAAACTCATGTCCTGTATCAAGACCCGAAAGTTCTTAAGTAAGAATTACACAGACTTTATGACTTATGTAGTCAATACGAAGGCCAAGGGGAAAGAACTTAAGGATATCCTTGTTGTACGAGATTTTCCCGAAGTATTTCCCTAGGATCTTAGTGGGTTACCTCCCGTTCGAGAAGTCGAGTTCAAGATTGATTTGATTCCTGGTGCGAACCCTGTGGCTAAGTCACCTTATTGTCTTGCACCTTCTGAAATGCAAGAACTAGCTAGTCAACTGCAAGAACTAATCGATAAGGGTTTTATTCGTCCTAGCTCTTCACCATGGGGTGCACCCATGCTATTCGTGAAGAAGAAAGATGGGCCGTTTCGTATGTGCATTGACTATCGAGAACCCAACAAACTCACCATCAAAACCGATACCCTTTACCTCAAAACGATGACCTTTTTGATCAACTTCAAGGAGCTATGCAATTCTTCGAAGATCGATCTACGTTCTGGATATCATCAATTGTGAGTTCACGATGATGATATTCCAAAAACCGCCTTCCGTACTCGATATAGACATTATGAGTTCACGGTCATGCCTTTTGGCTTGACTAATGCACCTGCTGTCTTCATGGATCTTATGAATCGAGTATGTAAACCATACTTGGACAAATTCGTGATCGTGTTCATCGATGATTTTCTCATCTATTCCAAGACAAAAACTGATCACGGGTTGCACTTGCAACAAGTTCTTGAACTTTTGAAGCATGAACAACTGTATGCCAAGTTCTCTAAGTGCGAATTTTGGCTTGGAGAAGTTCAATTCCTAGGTCATGTGGTGAATAGCCAAGGAATTCACATCGACTCTGCTAAAATAGAATCCGTGAAAAACTGGTGCGTTCCCACGACCCCAACTGTGGTTCGTTCTTTTCTGGGTTTAGCGGGTTACTACCGTAGTTCATTGCAAATTTTTCGAAGATTGCTAAACCGCTTATGGCGTTAACTCAAAAGAATAGACTTTTTGAGTGGGGACCCGAACAAGAAGAGGCTTTCGAGACGTTGAAACGCAAGCTGTGTAATGCTCCTATCCTAACTCTCCCCGATGGAAATGACGATTTTACCGTATACTGTGATGCGTCTAATCAAGGCCTTGGTTGTGTTCTCATGCAACGAGGAAAGGTCATAGCATACGCGTCAAGACAATTGAAGGTACACGAAGTAAACTACATGACTCATGATCTTGAACTTGGTGCCGTGGTTTTTGCCTTGAAGATTTGGCAGCACTATCTTTATGGGACTCAATGCATAGTCTACATCGATCATAAGAGCCTCCAACACGTGTTCAATCAAAAGGATCTCAACATGAGACAAAGACGTTGGGTTGAATTGATTAGCGACTACGACTGTGACATCCGCTATCATCCTGGAAAGGCGAATATTGTAGCCGACGCGCTGAGCCGCAAGATCCATAATAAGACTGCCTCGCTTCAAGAAATCTAAGATTGAAGGCAATGGTTTGACACATTAGGGGAATTTGATATTGAGATTCACGTGGATGTTAACAAGGCTACTATCATGCTTCAAAGTATAAGGATTGATAGTGATCTCGAGTTTTGCATTCGCGAGGCTCAACAAGCGGCATTAACCGAGGAAGGGAAGGACGAAGAACTAGTGGTTCGATCACAACTGGAGACAAAACCAAATGACATGTTGTATTTCTTGAACCGGCTTTGGATTCCAAATAGCGACAATCTCCGTCACTTCATTATGAACGAAGCTCATCAAACCTGATATTCTATTCACCCTGGGTCTGATAAGATGTATATGGATCTGTGTGGCCAATATTGGTGGCCAGGGATGAAGAAGGATATCGCATCTTATGTATCTAAATGCCTCACGTGTGCAAGGGTCAAAGCCGAACATCAACGTCCTAGTGGTTTACTTGAGCAACCTGAAATCCCTATGTGGAAATAGGAGCATATATCCATGGATTTCATTACCAAGCTACCACGTACTTCTCGAGGCCATGATAGTATATGGGTGATTGTTGACCGTTTGACCAAAACGGCACATTTCATACCAATACGAGACACTTACAAGGTTTCAAGGTTGGCTCGCATCTATATTGATGAAATTGTGAGTCGTCATGGCGTGCCATTGCACATTATTTCCGATCGTGATGCTCGTTTCACTTCACATTTCTGGTCTTCTATGCAAGAACTCTTGGGTACTCAACTGGATTTAAGCACGGCTTACCATCCTCAAACGGACGGTCAAACCCAGCGAACAATCCAAACCCTTGAGGATTTGCTACGCCTTTGTGTGCTCGACTTTGGTGGTGACTGGGATACACATTTACCGTTAGCGGAATTCTCGTATAACAATAGCTACCACTCAAGTATTAAGATGCCACCATTCGAGGCTTTATATGGTCGTAAATGTCATTCTCCGATCTGCTGGACTGACATTGGTGAGAATTTTATTACGGTTCCGGAACTCATTCAAGAAACGACCGACAAAGTCTCCAAAATCCGTAAAACCTTGAGGTGGCTAGAAGTCGTCAAAAGAGTTATGCGGATAAAAGACGTAAACCATTGGAGTTTCAAGTCAATGACATGGTTCTTTTTAAGGTCTCACCATGGAAGGGTGTTGTTGGCTTTGGGAAGAAGGGCAAGTTAGCCCCACGTTTTGTAGGACCTTTCAAGATTCTGAAAAGAGTTAGGAAAGTGGCTTACAAATTGGAACAACCTTCCGAACTTAGCGGGGTTCATCCTGTTTTCCATGTCTCAAACTTGAGAAAATGCCTGGCCGATGAAAATTTGCATGTTCCTTTGGAGGAAATCCAAATTGACAAGTCGTTGCATTTCGTTGAGAAACCTATCGAGATTATGGATCGAACACTAAAGAAGATCCGAACAACTACCACACCGATCGTCAAAGTTCGTTGGGAAAACAAACGTGGAGCTGAGTTCACCTGGGAACGCGAGGATCACATGAAGAAGAAATATCCCTATCTGTTCGTTTAGTCTTGTTTTTAATTTCGGAACGAAATTTCTTAAAGTTGGGGAGACTGTGACCTCTCATATTTTGTTAAACGTTTTTTAAGTTTCGTTATCTCTTGTAAGGGTGTGATTTGTCATTTATGTAAATACGAGGACTTATTTGTAATTTCTTGAATCATTATAATTTAAATATAATTAAATAATTAAGAAATTAATGATAATAATAATAATAATAACTATAATAATACTAATGGTAATAATGTTTATAATAATAATGCTTACAATAATAATAATAATAATAACAATAAAAATACAAATTATAATAATGCTAATGATAGCAATAATAATAATAATAAAAATAATAATAATAATGATAATATTAACAATAAAAATAAGCATAATGGGTGTTCATCTTAAAATTAAATAAACACAATATAGGGTTAATATTTTTTTAAACTTACAATTCATTATTCTTGGGCATAAAATAATAAAGTTAAAAACCCGAGGGACAAAAACTATAATTCCGTTTAAAATACAAAACTTAAACTTTGGATTTAAAATTGTAAAAACTTAAACCGCAGGGACCAAAGGTGTAAAAGTTTAAAAACACCAAACAAACTCTTTCTCTCTCCCAGATTTCCCGGTGAGGCCTCCGGCCGAGCTCCGGCCGAGCTCCAGCCGCCTCAAACCTTCGAAATTGTCCATAATAATCCAATTAAACTACACCATTCGAATCGTGAAACTGTTTCAAACCCACACATGATTATTAATTTGAGTTTAATCTCGGTTTGATGGGTCTGCGAACCTGTAACCGAAAGCTTCGTGAAACCAAAACCGTTCAATCCTTTAAACCATGTTATTAAAGCAATTAAACACCAACGAACGCACATCTAATCATTTCAAAGTTATGTGCATAGTTAAATCTATCTGAAACGGCAATTTACACACTAAATTCGTTATGAAACATCCGAATCAAACATAGAGCTATTGGGTACCAAATCGATCAAATTGCAGCTATAAATCAGAGGGTTAATGCTTGAAGCATCCCCTTTTAACCTCTGGAACTCTCAATTTCACCAAAAACACACGCATCAAACATTGATTCAAGAAAACAGTCGCAACCTTGTTTGAACCTTAAATCGTCAAACACAACATTAATCAGGTAATTAAAGGGTCTTTTCATTCGGTTTTACATGGGGAACAAAAGCCCCGTGGTTAATTTCTGTATCAACATTGAATTAATGTTCAATTGGTTCGATTTCAGTTTTTAGGGTTCTTATGAATTTGGGGAATTTGGTGGATTATGTTTTAAATTGATCTTTCTGTTCTTAGACACAAACAGGGCCTTGGCCCGGCGGTTTGTGTGTTGGTTGCTTTGGCAAAGGGATCGGGTTTAGGGTTTAGGGTTTAGGGTTTAGGGTTTAGGGTTTAGGATTTAGGGTTTAGGGAATTGTTATAATCATTTAAATCTACAAAATTACTATTTTATTAAATAGTAAATAATAATCATTTGATAATAAAAGTTTAACTTTTATTAATAGTGATTATCACTAAAATTCTTATCTAATCATTTAAATACCAAAACAATAATAAATTGTATCTATTTAATAATTTAAAAATCATGGGTTAAATGGTTTATAAATATAACACCATAATTATCATTATTAACTTAACATGACGCTCATTTAGGTTGAACGTTAACGAATCATCGGCATTATATACAAGACCTTCTTATTTGACATCCTTATTATCCATGTGAGTTTTCATACCCCATTTTATATTATTTCATACTTTTGGGGTGGAACATGTTAAACTTATTATAAACACACTTGTAAATACGTTTTTAATCTTGTAACACTTGTGCAATTCATCTTATGTTGTCATGGTTATTTGAACTCTTGTAACTATCATGTGATGACTCTTATAAGATACAATCATTAACTATTACTAGCCTAGCAACGTCATAGATCTATGGGCCTGACAAGCCTATTTGGTGCTAAAGCCGAGGTTATTGCCGGCTCCTAGTGTCGTATTCTTGAGCACTATGGGAACCAAGTACACTTAGCTAATTGTTTAATCTTGTAATGGCCATATTTGTCAAGGTTTGATTGTTACATTTGTTCATCCATCTTTATTTACTTTATTCAATAACCTATGACGTGAATTGTCATCTTTTGATATATATTTATGTATGATAAATCTATGGAAACTCACCAACATATTGTTGACTTTATTTTTAACATGTTTCAGGAAATGATACCGCTTAAGTTGCTTTTGAAGACTTGATCACATCTAGGATTGGACCTAGATAATATTAAAATGACATGTATTGTCACTTGATGCTATTGGGAACTTTTGTATTTTTTTTGTTTTCTTGAAACATATGTTATTTCCTCAATGTTTGTTATGAACCTTGGAATTTAATAATATTGACACTTTGATTTAGCGTTGTGTGGCCTTAACAATCTTAACCCTCACATCTCGACGTTTCCGCCGTTAAGGTTGGGGTGTGACAACTTACACTAAATGGAAGTTCCTCGCCTCCATTTGTTCTCCACACAACTTTATTCCTATAACCCATATCTCACAAAAGGTAGGGACAATTAGTAATTCTCCACATAACTTTATCCTTACAGCCCATATCTCACAAAAGGTCGGGATAATTAGTAATAATGGGAAACTGAGTTTGCCATTCCTGAGCTAATTTCCACCTACCATTTTCAACCACCTCCGCAACCTTTGAGTGTGGGTTCAGGCCACCTTCATACATGCTTTTATAAGAAATAGCTTGCATAATGGGCCAATGGGCAGTCAATTGTCAAACAAAGCTGACGTGTTGCACCCGTCTCCCAGCTTGTGAATAATATGGTTACGAAGGGTATCCCAATACTTTAAAATATTCTTCCAACCCAAGGAAGCTTCATTCTTCTTTAGACCTTCCCAAAATTTATGGTTTTGTAGTCTATATGTGTGTATCCACTTAACCCATAGTGAGTCTTCACTAGTGATGATGTTCAAGGTATGCTTGGAAATGAGAGCTTTGTTCCACTCTTTTAGTTGTTTGAGAATGAGCCCTCCAATCCTCATTGGAGTGTAGATTTCTTTCCATTTAACTTTTCTTTGTTGCGTTTCATTTCCCCATGACAACATAAGAAACCTCTCATAAGCTTTACTATCTATTTGGTGACAGAGATGGGCAGGAAAAAAATGGATGACCAATAGACCTGAATTGAGTTTCGAATAGAGGAGATGAGATGCAACCTCCCCGAAAATAAACGGTTCTTATTCTTGCGGTCTAGGATTTTCTTCGTTACTTTGTCAATAAGAGGAGCACGGTCCTTGTGATAGAGTCTGGAAGAAACTAACAGGACCCTAAGGTATTTTACAGGCAGATTACCTACCCTAGATTGAATAGAGTTGATGATAGTCTCATGTATATCACGGTCAACATTACCAAAATATACAGTGCTCTTCGGGATGCTCGACACCAGGCCTGAAACACTACTAAATTCATTAAGGGCAGACATAAGGGTGCTAATGAATTTTGGGTCTCCATGGCTAAGTAGAAACAAGTCATCCGCAAAGAAAAGGTGAATGAGACCAACTTCTTTACATCCCTAATGGTATTTAAAGTTAGTATTCTTATTGACTCGCCTAGTGATCATCAGAGACAAGACTTCCATGACCATGTAAACAGATAGGGAGAATTGGATCACTCTATCTCAACCCTCTCTTTACCTTAAAAAAAACCTTTGTGTTCTCCATTTAATGCAATATTGAACAAGGCGGACAGCTCATAACCCACTTTATCATGGTAGTTAGGAATCCAAATTAGATTATAAAAAGATTTCAAGAACTCCCATTCAATTGTATTTGTATGTCAATTTTGAAATCACATTGAGCGGGGCCTCGATTACGATGGTAGTTACGCATCAATTCTTGAGTAAAGAGGATATCCTCCCTTCCCGGGATGAAGGCACACTGGCTTGCGTCAACAATGTCCGCTAGTAAATTTTTAATGCGATTAGAGATTACTTTGTTAATGCCTTTGTAAAGCACATTGCAGCAAGCTATGAGGCGAAAGTCAAAACTTTACGGGGGTAGACAACTTAGGAACAATGGCAAGAACGATACAGTTGAACTTTTTAGCACCTTGCCATTTGAAAAAAAAATCCTTAATGGTTTTGCACACCTCATCCCTAATAATGTTCCAGGCGGCTGTAAAAACTTTGAAGAATACCCATCTGGTCTTAGGGCTTTATTGTCATCAATAAAGAAAAAGCCACATTAATCTCATTATTAGTAACTTCTCTCACCATCCAACTAGTAGCTTCATTAGAATGTTTCCAGTAAAGAGGTTTGGCGGATCCTTAATAAGAAGAATAGAAACGGACTGCCTCAGCATGTGCTTAAAATATAAAAGATATTGACCTGCTATATATTTTCCATAAACAGCTTGCCCAAGCAGATCCTCAACCATATGAATACGACTTCTGTTTTGGTTGTTCTTGACCACTTTATGAGAATATTTTCTGTTATGATCACCTTCCTTTAGCCAAACCATTTTAGATATTTGGGCTAGGAAAGATTCCTCATCATGAACTGCTTCTTTGTATGCCATAATATAATTGAGCCCTTCCTCCCTTAACATATAATTATGGGGATCCTAAACAATATCAGTTTGAATGGCCTCCAACTCAGTCTTTAAAAAATAACTTTCTTAAAAAGGTTACCCTGTTCAAAATTGATCTTCCGCATAGCCTTCTTAAGAGATTTTAGCTTAGTCACAACCGAATACATGGGGTAACCAGCAACATGACGCCCCCAGCAATCTTTGACAAGAGGGGGAAATTCCTTTTGTTTGTGAGGTACTTGAGAAATTTGAAGGGCTTTGGTTTTGATTCTAGCGTCAACAGCAAGGAAACTAGCATATGGGAGTGACCAGACTTTAAGATTGGGAGGAATTCAACATTTGCATTAAGGGAGGAAGATAAAAATGTGAAGTTATTTATAACTCGGTCCAACTTCTTGAGTAAACCATTCCTTCTACCCAGGTATCGATTCCAGGTATACTTAAATCCTGACATATAGATGTCTTCAACTTAAATCCTGAAATATCTACGGATCTCTGAGAGAGTTTACTAGGATCAAGAATAGCATTGAAGTCACCTATGATGATCCAAGGGAATCTTTAATGACAATTTTCTGTAATAAAAGGACATCCCAGCAATATCTATGGGGTCTCTATGATGGTGGGCATAGATGAATGAGTAGTAGAATCCCATTGTATCATCGACTGGCTGAATAAAACAGTGAATGACTTGGGGGTGCCAATTAATAACTATCAGATTAACAACATTTAGATCCCAGTTGATTATAATACGGGTCCTCCCACAGCATACATTTGCATTTGAGTCCCATACCTACTTACCAATGTTAGATAAATCTTGATGATACCACAAATTTTATAACCACCCCAATTAATGTGTAATAATTTGGTTTTTGTTAGGCATATTGGACATACCTCAAACGTTACAAGACATAATTTGCAGCACCATTTTAAACATTGAGGAGGGAGTTTGCCTAATTTTGCTTTGGATATGCAGGCGAAACATTCTTCATTTAGGTTCGGAGGAACTTAGCTGTTCCATTATCATCCGAATCAGCATCTTCAACACAGAAATCAAGGTCAATATTGAGTATTTTACACATGTGCCAAAAGTAGTCCCATGCACCTTTTTCCCAATTTGCCTGATCACAGGCTCCAACCAATCCATGACTTCTGATACGAGAATAAATTGCTCTCTTTGGACCATCGGTAATGCCAAAGTTAGGTTCCTCACTACCATAGCCTGAAAAATGATCTTGTTAACATTTCTTTCTAGATATTGTAGCCATTGTAGTATCATAATAGGGGACAGCTGGAGTGGCTACACTGTCACTCTTGTTTATATTAACACCATCTTCACTCAAGTCTTTACACATGGCATAAGTCTGGAAGGGGGCAGGAATCACAGCTTCTTTCTTACCATTATTATTCAGCTTAACAGGGGGTCACATTCCTTATGGTTTAGGGTTTTATTAGATAACGGGCTTTGCCAGAAAAATATTATAAATATAAAAATAGAGAGGTACAAATGTTTAGGGGGCATACCCCCCGGATATAACATTTTGATTTTTCATGCTTAACCTACTTGCTTAACTTTTTTATGATTATGGTATTTTTATATGTAAACATTGATTGAATTCAAGAATCTGGAAAATATCTTATATACCATACATTGTGATTCATTGTGATACAATTGTATGCTAATTTTATTCTATAATAACATGTGTGTAAATATTCAATCTTGCTAAAAATAGTAATTTGGAATTACCCTAGCATTAACCAAATTCAATAAAATAATTCTAATTATAACATAAGTGAAACATATATAACTATAAGGACAAAATTTAATATGTGTAACTTAGAGTTACATATGTAACTTTTGTTAAAAGGATAAAGATTTAATTAATTAAATTAAGTCTTATAATAATAAAATATATATATATATATATATATATATATATATATGGATAATTACAAATGTATATATATTATTTTACTAGCTTAACTATTTAAGTGATATATGTCTAATAAACTAATAAAAATTAACTAGTAATTATTCTAAATCTAACAAATAATAAACCAAACTTATTCTAACTCTAAAATATCACAAAAAAAGTCATTCATACCCATCCCTACTAGAATATATGATTTTTTAAATAAAATATTAAGAAAATCAATACTAATTGAAACCTAAAACCTAAATTTTTCCACTATAAATAAGGGATTTTATTATTATTATTTCTCACACCAAACTCTAAATATAGAACTCTTATAGAAAACGAATCTCATCCATAGAAACTCTCTTGAATATCCAAGAAGTTTTTCCCATCAAGTAAGTTTTAGTGTTTTTCATGTTCATACCTTTCCAATTTTGTTTTATCAAAAATTCAATTATAACTAGCTTGGATCTATGATTAAAAATATTTTTTATAGTAATCATAGATCTAAGATGGATTAAAGCATCAAATAAATATGAAATCATCAAAACTTTGCTTAAACACATCAAACTTAAATTTTCAGATTTTGACAAATTAATAGGGCCAACTTCGCATAGTCATATCTCCCTCGTAACAAATATTTTTTCAATTATTATTTTTTAAAATAAAATTCAGAGTCTTGTATTTCCAGCCATATAACGAAGGTCTTCTAACTCATTGATTTGACCCCTTAAACAGCTCGCCCAAGTTTAGTGCGCGAATCTGTCCAAAGTTATCAAAACCCTAAATTTTACAAAATTCCAATATTTTCATGAATATAATGTAAACAACGATTTTTATTATAAAATAAGTAATATAAACATGTTTTAAACAATAAAAAATCCAAACTTTAATGATTCTTACGATTATCTATCATCTCGAATCATGTTTCTATTAAAATTCTTCTTATTCTAAATTGAACTCTATACTATACAACTTGTTCATTCTCATCCTTTCTAGACTTATATTTACACTTGTTCCCTATACTTTATAAACATACCAAACACACTTTTGACTTGGTCTAGTATACATCTAGAATCGTTACACCCATTATGTAGTTATATGGCAAGCAAAAGGTTCTAGCTAAGGACAAACGGGGTACTGAAGTGATGAAAATTCACCAACTCTTTTCTGATAATCCTTTTGTTAGATTTGCTACTCTGAGATGACACATATCTAGTATACGACAACCATTCGTAAACTTATACAATAACAACCCCTCAACTAAGGACAAATATAATAAACTAACCAAATAAACTTACTTAGGGCAATCCTCACTCCAAATTACTATAAGTTGCAAGATCATCCCACCTACTTTACAAGGTGAGTTCATAGCCCGTTTTCTTTTGTATTTTGGGATGGAAACATGCTCTCTATATATCAAACTGGGAATTAAATTCTAAAGTCAAAACCAGTCTTTTGCAAACTCAATGACAAACTTTCTAATACTAGTAAAACTAAACTAATTATACATGTAGCTATTTTCTATGACGCTTTTTACTACAAAGTCCCTTTATTTTCTAAAATCTACATAACCATTAACTTCAGGGAAGCCACGGGAGTACGTAGATAGATCTATCGGCCTGACAAGCCCATTCGGTACTCGGGTTGATGCATGCCAATCAATACCGAGCGTCCTTTGAGTCAGTGTATTCTTTTTGACTTGGAAGGAGCCAGATGTTCAGAATGTGCATACTAGACAAACATACTGTTAGTCTGACCTCTTATGTCAGGGGGTTAGACGGGAGGACATTTGATCTCTAGGGTTGGTTGTGGACTCATGTATAATAGTTTACTTACTTGTATTTGGAAAAAATTTATTGGTTTGTACATTGTTATCTACTATATGTATACTTCTAAATCTATGTTCTCGCCAACTTTTTAGTTGACATATTTTAGCATGTTTCCAGGTAATGGAAATTTAGTTCGTTGTTTTTGCTCATGCTAGGTTGCAAGGATAAACTTTAGTTGGACCTAGTTAGACTTTAAATAAAATGAATACTTATTTACTTGTTTGGTTTATTTGTTTTAAGAACTAGATGTAATCAACTATTTGGTTTTAGTAAGTAATTTTCTTTTGTACTCTTTATCCTTGTGGTATGAAACAATTTCATCACGCCTCGGTGTTTCTGCTTTAACCGGGGTGTGATACCGGACATACAGAACCCAATCCATAAGACACCTTGGAATGCCTCTCTAAAAACAAAGCAATAGAACATAACACTAGACTCATAGCATAACTAGTCAGATAATAACGACAACTGATTGCACCATGGGGGAACTCAAAGTTACACCAATACAAAGAAAACTTTTGATCATGTAGCCCACCATAATACTCACATCCATCTATAGAACACACCAACAGGCTTAGATGAATCAGATTCCAAAAAGCCCATGAACCATCAAAGCAGACCATGAGTGTAAGTGCCCATCTAGCTTTGAACATCTAAACAAATAGACCCACCAAGGAAATTCTTTTGGCCCTGCATTATTAAAATAAAACCAAAATCTGGGCTCGTGAAGAGTAGTTGTCCACTTCCAACCACGATGACCACAACAATAACAACGACAATGACGATGACAACCACAACAACAACAACGAAGATAACAGCTACGACTACAATAGTGCCAACGATAATGAAAACAATGATAACAACAATAACATCGACAACAACAAAGATGACAACGACGAGAACAACCACAACAACAAGAATAACAACGACAACGACAACAACGATAACAACAACAACCAACAACAACAACACAAAGACAAAAACAATAACAACAAGGGCAAGCATGACGAAATCAACAACAACTAAATCATGACAATCACACTACAATGACTACTACAAAAAAGGACAACGACACAATAACAAAAACACACCAACACAACAACGACAAAAACAACAACGCCGCGCAACAACAAGGACGACCACAACGATGACGACAACGACAATGGCAACGACACCAACAACAACGATGACAACAATAACGAATACAACAAAGACCACGACAAAAACAACAACGAGGACGACAACGATGTCGACGACGATGATAACAACTACAACAAGAACAAAAACAACGACGACGACAACAACAACGATAACAAAAACAACGACACAACGTAACAACAATAACAACAACATCAACAACAACAAAAAGTACAATAACAACAAAAAGGACAACAATGATGACGCCAACAACAACGACACAACAACTATCACAAAATTAGCAACTGTAACATGACAATACAAAAACCACAACAACAATGGCAACCATAACGAAAACAATAACAACACGATGACGACGACGATGAAGACGATGCCGACAAAAATGTCAACGACAACAACGACGACGACGATGATGATGATAGCAACGACATACAACCACAACAATAATAACAACAACAATAACAAGGACAACAACTGTGACAACAGCAACAACAACACAAAGAACACCAACAACAACGATGACAACAACGACAACAACAACTATAACGATGAAGACGACGATGACAATGAGAATGACAACAACGAAGACAACAACAACAACAATAACCACCCTCCTTTGCCTCATATTGATATCCTTTTGCTTGAGAATACTTCAACTCTTGTGGTCATGAAGATAGTGCACTTCGTCCCGTACAAGTAGTGCCTCCAAATCTCAATGCGAAGACCACAACGCCAACTCCAAATCATGAGTGAGGGTAGTTAGCCTCGTGGATCTTCAACTGTCGGGACGCATATGCTATAACCCTCCCCCGTTGCATCAACACGCAACCCAATCCCTTCAATCTCGTCTTTAGCTCTTAGAAAGCATTCTCC
>JACCIY010000513.1:0-34180 GCA_025506505.1 Flaveria sonorensis
ATATAGTGTCTCAAGTACTTTTATCTTTCTTTATGCTTTGTAACACTGTAAAAGAACTTGAGAGCAATATACATCATTCTTGAAAACCAATATCATCTTGTTATTGTTCTTGTTCTGTATCATACTGCTTGGTTCTTAGCATCATCCATACAAACCCGGTTCCTTTTTTGATCTGTTAGTATTCTAACACTGTCCTTATTATAAACTATTGCATTGATACCTTCAATAGTCTTGCATCTCTGGGTAGGGGATTTAACTCTTTCAGAAGCTTATTGGATTATGCAGAACCATGCTTAAACGATTTTAAGCAATTGGAAAAGTAGTACAAGATAATTGTGGTTGGTGGCTGGGTTCGACATATGGAGTGGTTTCAGTAGCTTCAGACGCTGGTTTCTCTCTTTTTGTTCTGAAGCTTTCCTTAACCTTTCTAGATTAGTTATAGATTCTTATTAGTACTTCTCCACTTCCCTTGCTTCAGATCATGCTCAGATTCCTTAGTCTCAACCTAGTCAGGTCAGCTATCTCAAACCAGTTGAATCACACCAGTTGGTTTCTTAAGTAAGCCACTCTTCCAACTATTGATAGGGTTATGAAGTAGGTATTCATTTTATAATCAGATTCCCACTCCACTATGGGATCATGTGCTAATTGTGGAGTTTCAGGAATCTCTTCACCAATATCAGACTTGACTAAGGTTAGTACTTTATACATCAGTATTTTGGATTAGTCACTCTTAAATCCAAAATGCTAAAGTACTCAGCAATATTCTATAAAATGTCAAGGAGCAGATCAAGTACTTCATTTTCATGGTCATAGTACATGATCTCTTCATTTGCCCTCTTGACAACAAATTTCTTCATTTGAGCAACATACCCAGTGGCCAACACTTTTGTTCCTTTAAGTATCTTCTCCTATACCTCTGGATCAATAATTCTTGATTTACAACTTTATTTGGTGTTCTTGTCTTTTTGCAAGGATCGAGAAGATCATTTTATTGTTATCAGAGGTTGTTGATGTAAAGTCACGGGATGCTAAAGACTCAGTCAGTAATGGGAAGACATTTGAGTAACTTTCTACATTCTGGTATGTTGTATTTCCTATTGCTCCTGGCTTGTTCATACTTTGGGAGCTCTCTAGCTACAACCTTCTGCTTGATTCCTCAAATATTCAGATCAAAAGATGACGTACTCATTGGTCCTACTTGTTTACTAGATAAACCATAGTGGAATTATTTCATCTGTTGCTATCCCTGAACTCTTGTTGGATTCTTTATGTTTGGTTCCTCTCTGATGCAGCTCTCTTTCTTTAAGAAAACTCAACTGCTTTCTCTATCTCAGCATGAGTTGCAGCTATTAGTTTTGATTTGATCTCAGTAGTGCTCCACTAGATGATCTAATCAAAGTTGAATCCTTTCAACTTAAGTTGAGCTGGTAGGGGACATCTTTCTTCATCCTTCTTTTCTTTCTTTTCCAAAGAGATCACAGGTTTGGATTAGCAGATGCAGCTATTGAAGCCTGTTGAGTTGATGTTTTCTGGGTGCTTTTGGCAGATGGCATGAATGGCTTAGATGACACCTTTTTAATAGCTTTGGCCTTTGGTTTAGGTGGAGCTTTTGATGTTGTTCTGTTGGGTTCACCACCACGGTTGAATTCTCTTGTTGTAATTCTTGCAGCTCTTGAATCCTTTGCATTTTTTATTATTGCAATGATATTATTCTTCATCGAGGATTCATAAGACTTCTTGTTCAACATTTTGTGGGAACAGCTCCACCTTTTTATTCATCAAAAATCTAGCCTTTGATTTTTGTGCCTCAATTTCAACTTCCTTTTCATTATCATAGGTCTCTTGCCTTTATCAGAAGTAGAGACTAGAGTTGTGTGACAGCCAAAGTTCTGAGAGTTTCACCTGATGCATCACCAGCTGACTTGGGTTCATCGGTTGTTGTCTGAGCTCTCTCAGCATCATTAGTGACTTTTGGGCCATCATTTCCATATTCACCTTAGAGTTAACTATGGTTTCAGTTTCAACCTCTAGTTGACCAAATATCATCTCAGCTGATTTTCTGAGCTCAAATTCAAGTGCATCCTTTTGTTGTTTATTAAGTTCGGTTGGTTCAGCCTCAAGAGTCACCCCATTCCTTTACATGTCCTCATCAATGGTATGGGTGTCTCTTGTGTAAACCAACATGTTGTCTAAGGATTCATCTGCCGAAAAAGCTTCTAGCTTAGTGCTTTCAACAGTTGCACAAGAAGCAGATTTATTCAACCCTTTTGCAGCCTCTAATAGCACTTCAACAGTGGTTCTTCTTCTTCAATAAATGTCTTGGGAAAATTTCAAGTCCAAGCACGCTCTCTCTTTGCTGATTCTTTATCAGATCTCTTTCTTTAAGAGAGAGCACAAAAGAAGTGTCAGATCTTTTCAGCATGGCCACTTTCTTCTTCCCAAGCTGAACCTTTTATTTCATCCCTTTTATCACTCTTCTAACTTTTATCTCCTTCTCATCTGAGATATGATAGCCATATCTATCATGCGATTTGGCTTTAGTCTTTAATAGTGGCTCATATTAATCAATCAATTTGGAGGAGAAAAAGATTGGTTGTGCAGCATGTATGACTTGAGTAGCCAATCTCTGGAGAATGTTATTAGCTTCTTTGGGCTTATCTTCCCCCTTTTTGGTAGCATAATATGAGATTCCAGATGACACTAAGCATGTAGAGGAAGGCACATCCAAAGTTATTATGGTGTTAAGAGTTGAAGGCTGAGAATGATTGATTGTTGAAGGTTTATGGTCTCTTGAAGTTGTTCCACTTATGTTCAAGATCCATTGCTTTTGTAGCAGCTTGCTGAAGAGTTGTAAATTGTTCTTGAAGAGTTGTGACTCTTACAGCTTGTTGTTAGAGAGTTCTGAGTTAGGCTTCCACCTCAGACACTCTATCAATCAAATATTTCAGTAGACGTTCTTAAATTCAAGAACTATGACTCTTTCTGCATAACCTTGAAGCCTTGATTCTCAGCTTGTAATACAGATAATCTTTGTGCAAAGTCAAGGTTATAGGCCATCAATTCTTGTATCTGTTGCATGCTTCTCTCATCTATAGTATGGAATCCTTGGGAGATTAGATACTAGGCCTAGCCTCTGCACCCTCACCACCAGATACGTGGTGCCCTGAATTCCTCTTCTCAAGGAATGACTTGAAGGAGACATTCTTAAGGTGAGTTGTCATGGTTTAGTATTAATGATGTTGTCTCTGTCCTGTTGATCAATTAATAGATCAACAGTAGTGACAATCTCTTTCACATTGATCCTTTCTTCCCTGAGATCAATCTCTTATGATATAGGATATGTATCAGATGTTCTACAAATACATTAGTCCCCACTGTGTGTATTGTATGGGAAGGGAGAGACAGTGGTTCATGCTGATATGTGGTAAGAATATCATCATCCAGGGTAGTATACATACGAATGGCAGATTGAGGAGTTGAGTCTAACGCCCCGGGATGTAAGCCTGATACTAATGAGACTTATTTCTCAAAAGTTGTATCAGTTATATGGGTATCCATTTTGGTTTTTCTCAATGGAGTGTTGGGACTCCGATTGAGGGCTTACAGCTTAGGTGTGGGTCTGCTTAGAAGAAAGATAGAAACCTTCTTTTTAAGCCTTATCTAGTTGTGGCCGACACCTTTAACTTAACTGGGACCTTGTTTCCAGTCTTGTCTTTTTATAGGGTGGTAATTTGGGGTTGTATCCTCTTAGTACAAGATGTAGGGATTCGATTTTGTTTGTGTGATTTTGGCTTTCATGTAGAGGGTGTGGGATCAGCAATAATGGATGTTTTCATGCTGGCACCCTAAGGCTAAGTGACAAGCATGTGATTAAACAAGTGAGCTACCTTTCCAGAAAAAGATTTTTGAGTTGCTTTAAACTTTGAATATATTGCGTTGTTTAGCTTTCCTAAATTATGAATAACTCCACTATGTTTAAGTTTATCCCTTAGTTCTTCTTGTAAATCAGTTGTATGAATATATGGTACATTAAAAACTTAAATTTTGCAACATTAGTTACATTTTTGCAAAGATGTTGAAAAATGAAGTTTGAAAAATTACAACTCTGCTACTTGACCAGACCATAGATAGCCCCTGCTAAATCCAATGTTACTTGACCCCATCCTCCTGACTTGTTGGAAAGACAATGTAGGAAGATATGAAGGATAATTCTTCAATTCTGATATACCAGTGATTTGGAAAAGGTGTACGTCAGGAGGGGTGCTTCATATCCCATCTCCTTGAAGGTGGCACTAACCACTTCTTTGGATAAAGAAGATTAACCATTGGCATCGTTCAACTTCAGATGTTGATGAATTATGGCACATGAAATGGTGACATTTATCCCTTGCACTGTCGTACTGAGCACCTTCACTCTATGTTCCCTTGAATGGAGCATGTGGTTCAGAATTTCTTGATGTGAGACTCATAGATCACTGGGTCTATTATGATGACATAGACATAATGGTTTTCCTTAGAAATTGAATGACAGGATCATAGACCTCATCACCTATGAGTTGAAGTGATGCATTGATGTTGTAGATCGGACGAAATTCTAGTGTTTGAGGTTGAGCGGCCATTAAACATTGATTGATTTTTGTAGGACTTTAAGAGTTTGAAGGTTTAAGGGTTACTTCATGAAAAAGATAAAAGTGGGACCTACTGGATATTTTTTAAAAACATGTGCTGAAATCATCCTATCTGCCGAATCTTCTTTTTCGGAAGATACCCGCTTTGCCCAGTTATCTGCTGTTTTGCAAAATTTGGCAGATACCCAAATATCTGCTGATATTCCGCAGATACCTATTTATCTGCTAATTTGCAAATTTTGGTAGATACACAGTTATACCCATTTTATCAACAAATCATTTCTTTAACAGTTTCCAGATATCATCAATTTTAAATCATCTAATTATTCAAAGTTTATCATCCCACTAGTAGATACAAGATATTTAAATCTTGATTCGTCAAAAGCCTTTGTGAATAAATCCGCATATTGTTTATTTGTATGGACCTTAATTAATTTAATGATTTTCTTTTCTGCACAATCTATAATGAAATGATACCTAATGTCAATGTGCTTTGTGTTTGAATGCTAAACAGGATTGTTGGTGATTGAGATGGCAATGTTGTTGTCAATATGAATTGAAGTGTTCATGAAGGTTACTCCATAATCTCTAAGTTGAGTTTGGATCCATAACACCTGAGCATAACAACTTGATGCAACAATGTACTCTGCTTTAGTAGTTAATATAGGCACAAGTTTACTTCTTGCATTGCCATGAAACCAGTCTCCCTACTAGAAATTGACATCCTTGTGAGGTGGACTTTTCGTTGATGTTGCATTCTCCATAGTCACTATCTGTATATCGATAGAGATTGAAGTCAGCACTCTTACGATACCATAATCCTAACTTAGGTTTCCTTTGAGATATTTTAGAATTCTCTTAGCAGCTATTAGATTTGACACCTTTGGAGAAGCTTGAAATCTTGAACACAGACATGTGACAACCATGATATCTAGTCTGCTAGCTTTAAGATACATGAGAGATTTAACGATGGCTCTGTACTGCTACTAATCAACTGCTTCCCTCTCAAGATCAGGAGTTAATGAACATGTATTCGACATTAGGGTTTTAGCAGCCTTAGCATCAGTAGCTTGAATCTCACTAATATGTCCTAAACATACTTAGATAGATTTATGAAGATGTCATAAGAGATTTGTTTTTCTTTCAACCCTAGAAAGAAAGTGAGTTCTCCCATTAATCTCATCTTGAAATTTTGACTTCACGAGACTTTCAAAGGCTTTGCACAAGCTCTCGTTTTGTAGACCCAAAGATGATATCATCCACATACACTTGTACTAAAATGATGTCCAAATCAACCATTTGATGAAGAGAGTTTTATCTATGGATCCTTTGGTGTATCCATTATTCAGGAAAAGGTAGAGAGTGTATCATATAATTTCCTTGGTGCTTGATGAAAACCATAAATGGCTTTATCAAGTTTGCATACATGATCTAGATACTTAGGATCTTTAAAGCCTAAAGGTTGGCAGACATAAACTTCTTCATCAATCTTACCATAGACGAATGCACTCTTGACATCCATCTAAAACATATGAAGTCTTTGGAGGTAGCAAATGATAGAAAAATTCTGACTGCTTCAAGCCAGACCACAGGAGAAAAGGCTTTATCATAATCAATCCCTTCTTCTTGTGTCTACCCATGTACCACAATTCTAGATTTGTTTCTGATAACAATGCCCTTGTAATCCTTCTTATTTCTAAAAACCCATTTGTTCCCTATTGCAGTCTTCGCCATTGGAAGTGCACATAGCTTCCAAATCTTTTGTCAAGCGAATTGAAAAAGCTCCTCTTGCATGGCTTCTACCCAGCTGTTATCTCTTAAGGCCGTATCAACTTTTTTTCGCTCCAGTTAAAAGAGAAAGCATGAAACAAACAGATGTTTGCTTCATTCACCCTCTTTCTTGTCTTGGTACCAATATGTATATTGCTAATAACATTCTCAACTATATGCTATTTTTGAATTCTTAGTCTTGGGATTACTTGGAGTTATTGAGATAGATCCAAATTGGAGAATTTTGTTTCAGGAAGTTTGGCAGATGGATTGACTGGTTCAACTGCCGAATTTACTCTATCTTTAACATTTGTCATACTTGGTTCATTTTGAGGGGATTGTCTGTTACCATAATGATCATGAGACTCTTCATCTGATTAGTTATAATGTGGTTGGATAGTATCAGTAATGACCTATAATGATTGGTTTTTATGGTATTTCAACCCTGTGATTTTTAGTACTTGGAACTTGTATGGCTGCTGACTTGTTAAGAAAGTCCCTAAAACATTCTAAATCAAATGGTTAAATGCATTTGTGAATTCATTTAGATCAAACATCCAACTTGGAGTATTACTAACAATATTTGAGGAATTTTCATTAAACATGATATTTTTGGATTCCTCAATAGCATGGTCAACTTTATTGTATACTCTATAAGCCTTAGCCTATAGTGAGTATCCTACAAAGAACCTATCTACTGATTTCTCAGTAAACTTGGATAGATATCATTAGCATTAAGAAGGGTGCATGGACATCCAATAGGTCTGATTAACCTTATGAATGGTCTTTTTTATGCCATACTTCATAAGAGGCTTTTTCATGTGTCTTGACTATCAACACTTGTTCTAAACATAGAACGAAGTGCTGACTGCTTCCGCCTAGAATGTTATAGGAAGTTTGGAGTCAGACATCATGGTCCTTACAGCCTCAATAAATGTCTTGTTTCTCCTCTTAACAACTCCATTTTGCTGAGTAGTTATAGGAGCACTATATTACCTTGCAATAACTTTGGATTCACAAAAAAAGTGTGTGGTTTTTGAACTTAGTGCCCTGTTCGCATCTAATTATTTTAAACTTCTAATCAATTTGGTTCTCAATTGATAATAAATGATTTTAAAATCTTAGCAGTTTTATCTTTAATTTCTAAAAAGAAAACCTAAGTAAATCTTGTAAAATCATCTATTATTACCAAGCAATATGATTTTCTACCCAAACTTTTTACAGCTGTTGGTCCAAACAAGTCCATATGCAGCAAGTGTAAAGGAGTTGTGACTAAATTCGATTCTTTGAACTTATAAGAAGATCTGTGTTGCTTTCCTTTTTGATAGGCAACACAGTGGTCAGCACATGCAAACTCTTTGTTCGACAGTTATGCGACTAACCCATTCCAAAATAGTTTATTCATGTTTTTATGGTTTACATGTGCCAATCTTCTATGCCAAAGGAGGATTCATTTAAGTAAGCTTTGGAAATGAAACAAGACACATTTCCTAAGGTGATGCATTTTGCATGTGGAGCATGTACATATTGTCTTTCCTGGGAGCTCTTAAAACTATTTGTCATTTGGAATTTCAAACCCAAAAGATAAGACAATTCATTCATGCTTTGTGAAAAGAGTGTTATATTTTTTATCACACAATTGAGATACACTTAGTAGATTATAGTTTAACTCTTTCATATAGTTCACTTTGTCAAAACTTACCTTGCCATTGCTGACTATACACCTGTCAGTAATGTATCCTCCTCTTGTATCACTTCAAAGACAACAGATCCAACATCAAATGGTTCTAGGTTTAGTAGGTATGTCTGTTACCTGTCATGTTCCGGGAGGATCCACTATTCGCAATCCACAAGTTTGTTTTGGCCTACGGATAATCCTGTACACACAAAATCTGTTTAGTGGTGAATGGGGACCCAAGCCTGTTTAGTATTGGGTCTTCTAGTTTTCAACAATTTTATATCAATGTTAAGTGCTGAGGGGGTTGGTGTTTGCGTTGGTTTTGGGTCATCTAAGGATTCAGCAGATATCTTTGTTTTCCAGACTTTTCTTTTGGATTTGCCTGATTCTTTGACATCATCCTTCTTGTTATGATCCTTTGAAGCTTTTAAATATGGTGAAGGTTTCTCAAAAGTCTTCCTTTTCTTTTGGTTTGCAGCTGTTGACTTATATGTTTCAGAGGTGCTGAATTTTTTTTGGAATCGACACTTGAGCAATCTAACTACCGAACAATTCTTTTACCACATTCTTTTACTTTTGATGATTGTTTGGCAGCTGCAGACCTCCTTTAGGGTTTAGGCTTGTTGGGATGTTTGATGGAGTGGGTTAAGGGATTGTATTGATAGTAATTTTCAAAATGACTGTCTTCCCCACACATTAGGCATGTGATTTTCATATTTTTCTTCTTAGACTTCATCACCTGCCTGATCTCTTTTAACTCTTTCTTCATCTTTTTTATACTTGCCTCCCTTCGTTCCACACATATTTTGGTTTATCTTATGATCAGCATAGGTGATCAGCTCTATCCTTTTCTTTGGGAACCTCTTGTTGTGAATTTAACTGATTCAAAAATGGACTTTTGGATATATGGTTGGGTCTTATTTCTAAAGAGTTTGAGGTTCCAGCACAACAGTTTCTATTGTGAATCTTCTTGTTGCAGCTGTGCTTTGAGTGAAGCTTTGTCTTGGTGGAAGGATGAGATTCGACAGATAGCTGGTTGGTTTCGGAAGGTAGTTTTTCTATTATAAATTTTATCTTACGAATCATATCCTACTTAGTTTTTGCCTTAAGATCTTCTCTCATTCTTTCCTTATCCTCCTCTCTTTTCTCCTCCTCCTCATCTTTATTTATTTCCTCAACTATTGCATCTTTCTCCTCTTTCTCTACTGTCTCAATCTCTCCAACAGATGTTTTCGTATAGATGGGTTCGCAGATACTTGTTTCTTTAACTCAAGGTTGCACTTATGAGTATATGTAGGAGTGTATGTCGTTGGTAGTTTCATAGAATTATACCCTAAACATGTCTTAGTTTGATACAACTTTTGGGAGTTTTCAGGAAAAGCAACTAATTTTTCAAACTTCTCAATTTGAACATTGTATTTATCTGCATATGTTTTAGTTATGGCTAAATCACATTATGTTGATTTCAATCTACTCAAGAGATTATTAATTTGGGTCTGTAAGTTGGTTTGCTCATGTTTAATTGTGAAATAATCTTTTCTAGCTCTATTATCTTTTCCTTTTAAGGTTGATCATTTTTCTTAAAATTAGTTTTAATATTATTGATTGATTCAACATCTTTATGAGATCCAAATTGTGATTTCTGTACAATTTAACCTTCTGGTTCTCTACTAAACCTGCTTGGCCCTGAAGGATATCATGGCTATCTAATAGTTGATATCCATTTCTTCAAGGTCATCTCTATGAATGCATTCCAGATCTTCTTCAGAAAGTTGAAGAAAGTTGGCTTGATCACCGATGAAGGCATAGTTTGAGGAATATGATTGTGAAAAGGATGATGAGGCTGGCTGATTCCATCTACTGAAAGATGGTGATTATTGAGATTCAACAGTTGGAGATTCAGGATAGGTGATCATGGGTGCCTGATGAATCATCATAAGAGTTTGATAGACTTGGAAGTGGTAGTGATAGTGAACTGGTTGATGGATGGGGGCCATGAGGGCTGATTACTTTAAGGGGTTTAAAGATAGGCCCAGTGATTCTTCATCTACATCCATCTTAATTTGATAAGCACTAAGGATGCCATATAACTCTTTAAAAGTCATTGTCTTCAAATTTTAGTTCTTCTGAGAGACACAGTATAAATCATCCATGTATTTGGAAAAGACCTCAAGAACTTTCTAAGAACATCACTATTCTCCATCTTAACTCCAGCTTCATTTAGAGAGTCTAAAAGTTCAACATATTTAAGATATCCAGCAGTCACGGTTTCTCCCCTTATGAAAGCAAAATTTTTGAACTTCTGTTTCAAGGCATCTCTCTTGTTTTCTTTCATATCTTTTGTTCCTTAAAATCTAGACTTTAGTGCTTCCTACAACCTTTGAGCAGTTGTGCATTTCTTGAAGCCATGCATTATGTTGTTGGGTATGCTCATTCTGATCAGCCATAGAGACTTGAATCCACATCTATTTTCTTCAGGTCTTCATCAAAATACTTTATAGGATCTTTGGGGATCATGACTCAACCTTCACCAGCAGCTTGAACCATGGGGACATATGGTCCATTCAAAATTGAGAGCTAGAGTCTCGTGTCTTGATTCCTTATGATATCCTGCTTTTGGATTTTCTAGGTATCATAGTCATGTGGCATAAACATGGGAGGTTTGGTCTGAGTTCCATTCTCCAAATCATGCTTACTAGAAATGACTAGTTATTTTGAAGAAAGGTGGTGTTTGATAGTGTGTGACAAACCTGATTTCGGGCTCGGAATTTTTTTTAAAAACCTTAACAGGCCACACAATGATCACATCTGAGGCCCAAGAATTTGGGCCCAACACGATTGAACTCTGAACCATATATACTCATACACTATAATGGGCTTGGGCCCATCAATCCTTAAACTGGCCGTTGGCCCACAATATTAAACGAGGTTGACGCACAAAACTCTAATGAGTCATTAGGACATGTTATGATATTGTTTATGATCTACTGACATTAATGGGCCATATGCCCAGTGCCTTAGCGGAATTAGTTGGCAACTAGACTTTTAAACAATAAGTGATTATAGATGGATCTTATTATTTAGCATTCTATGTTTGGTATAATTAGTAAACAAATTAAACAAACCCAATTACTAAACAAAAATCTGAAAGAAATATATGAACCCAATTATGCAGAAAATCAAAACTAAATAAGTAATAACAAATAAAAAGTTATTTTAATGAAGCCTCAAACATAATAAAAATATAAAAACATTACAAAGTCATGAACATTATAAAAACAACAAGAACCATTACAAGCTAAATATTAAACTAAACTACATAATACTTACACTTTAAATATTTAAATTTAATTAATAACATATAATATATAATTAGGTGATCCTAGAAAATCCTATATAATCTATAGAAGATCCTAAGAGATCTAGCTAAACCTCTTAAATAATTCTAAAAATATATAATAGGACAAAATCTATATATTACACATACATACTCACGGCATGCATACATACCACACACATATATATACATCTCGACATACACATACACTTTATATATACATGTATGTACACCCGAATGCATATACCTAATAATACACACATGATTTATAAAATAACACATAACACAAACACTTATAAATAAATAAATATGCACCACGCATACACATTACATACATACACATATAAACACACACACCCAACACACACACTCACACCCATATATATATACACACATATACATATATATATTACGACACACACACACCCACTAACCTACCCATTGATTTTTTAACACAAATTTATAAATACCCTTGCCTAGTCAACTCACCACCCAAGCCACCTAATACATGCAATACTTACCTAAAGACCTAGTAACTTGCTTAGGTAACTAAAATCTCCACAAAATCCCAGCAAAATATTAATTAAACCAAGATTTGGAACCCTTCTCGCCGAAACCATCACCCCCACCACCCTCACCCTCATTTCACTACTCAAACACCTCTCCATACACTCTCTAAAATTTCTCTCTTGAATTATCTAGCATACACTCATTGAACACTCAAGAACACATGCAACTACATCTTTCTTAAGTTAAGGTAATATTTCATGAACTCACACCTACACACCTTCAAGTTCACACCTTCAAGTTCACACCTTCCACTTCATCCAACTTATAACATGAACAAATAAACTATTTTGGGCAGCCTTCTTCCATCATTTCAAGTTCATCCAAAAGCCCGCACACTCATCTCAACCCCCTCTCATGTTAAGGTGACCCGCTACTACCCTAAAACACGGGAAATATCATGTGTCGTCATGTTAGTGACACAACCAACCCCATGACACCCACAAATCCACTTTAAAAAATTTCATTTTTCAGTAACTAAAATATATACAAGCTCCCTCAAAACCCTTTTGATCACAAGCACGGTTTTGGTAAATATAACTCAGCCGAAAACGCGGTTTTCACAAAATATAAAAGTATACTATCTAAGTCCAAAAATTTTAATCTAAATATTTCTGGAAGTTAATAGTGACTATCTTATGTTAAAAATAAAGTTTTAAAATTGAAGCTTATGTATTTCACACTCAATAAATAATACAAAACTTAAAAATAAGTGATTTTGAGAAAAATAAAGGAAATTAAGTGGGGACCTAAGTTACTAAAATTATGAGGTTATTTGGAAGTTATTTATGTTATAAAAATATTTGGAAAGGGAGAAATCAGACCAAAATGTTTAGTAATCCAAAATCGAGACTTAAAGGACACTTAACGGAACTAACCGGTTAATGTAGCAAAATTCCAAATATGCATAAAGTCCGACTGAACAAACTTTCAGTAGTTTTATAATGATACGAAATGCTTAGAAATTAATTTCATAATTTATATAGTTTATTTGCTTAGCAAATAAAAATATAAGTTCTATTCTTGCTAAAATGGTAAAAATTCATAAAAACAAGTTCTTAAACTAAATTCATGAAAACTCCAAAACATAAAAATGATTCTAATTATGTTAAAATGTTATATGACCGAAGCATGACCAAAGATAACTCGAACCCGAAAACCCGTTAAAGACCGAACCTCAGGCGTTAAAATATTAAAACCAACTAAAACAACTTAAAACATGAAAATCTAGTAGCTAATGGCCTAATAATAAAATAAGTTTAAAACAAAATATTAGCATTTATGGAATTTTCTATGAATTTATAAAAAATTAACCGTTAATATAAGTTAGTTAACGTCCCCCTAGGAAGAAAAATAATAAACAAATTTATAAAAATCTTTAAACTAAGAAGATTAATATTTTTCAATGAATTATGACCCACAAACCTAGTGAACAACTTAAAAGTTAATAAACTCAATAAACTTAAAAAATACATTACATAACGCACCCGGAATGCAACCCGATACACGTTTAAATATATAATAACCAACGCACTAACCTTATGGCCATAAATTTAACACTACAAAAGCTAACTAATACCCAAATAAGTATAATGAAATATAATCATCATATGGACCACTCAACGATCTCAAGTAAGAAACCTCTAATATATCTCCGTAAAACGCTTAAAACGAAAATAAACTCTTGAAACTGTTAAGAAAGACCTAATTACATAAAACAATAAAATCCATCATAAATAATTAAAGTGCAAATTTTAAACATTATGGTTAAAAGTGTCAATTAGCAAAGTTGAGGGACCAAACTTGTCAACTAATGAAACCTTACTATTTTGAAACCAAATCATATTTATAATTGTTAGGGATAGATCTCTTGTATAGGTTTAGATGATAAAGATCACTCTTGTAATCATGATTGTAACTATTGTTCTTGATGATATAATATGAATATATTTGATTATAATTGTGTTTATGAATTAAATAACATTTATTTTGCACTTCATTTAATATATTCATCTATGATATAATATATTTCAGAATGTATGTGTGAATGTGTAGGAAACATTAACTGTGTCAATTTGGAAATTGACTAAGTGTTGGAACAACTGCGGATGAATAAAGTGTTCTTCCGTAGATGTTCTTAGGAACATAACTGAAGTGTACATCCGTGGATCTCCTGCGGAAGAACAACTTCAGCTGAACAAGAAAAGAACAAGCTACTGAAGGAGGGATTGCTGTGGAAGACAAGAACTCCTGCGGAATCACAAGAACAAGTACTGAAGAACAGTGTTGTTGCAGAAGACAAGTTACCTGCGGAAGAGTAAATTCCTGCGGAAGACCAATTAACTCAGAAGTTAACAAGTCAACGTGACAGAACAACAACAATATTAATGACGATGGAAGACATATTATTCAAGCGGATATTCCACGTCACATCAACAAACTTTATTCATATTAGATTCGTTGTAAATCTCAAATTCCTAAGCCGATAAACATGGCGAGGATTTGGATAAGTTTAATTAGCTTAATTATAGCAACAAAATAGCTAGCAATAGAACAGAATTAGATCTATATATATATATATATATATATATATATATATATATATATATATATATATATATATATACGAGATCAACAACATAGATACATAACAACAGTTGAGAATCATTAGAATCATCACTAATCATTATCTGAATCATTGTATTCAAGATCGGCTACATCAATAGCAACAAGAAAGCATTACGATCAACATTATTGAGTTCTCTCAGTTTGATTATTCTTATTTTATTTGTTTGGTTGATTTTAGTATTATTAATAGATTAAACACCAAGTATTGATAATTCCGCGATCAATACTTGTTCAAATCAATTCTGATAATTCCTGAACGATCCCTGGATTCACAAGTGTATCAGAGCTTGGTGCTCATTGATTCATATCAATTGATCTATCAGCTTTGATTAGTTTAATCGAATTCTATTTTAAAACAAACCTCTTCTCTTCAAAATTAAATAACATGAGTAACTCAGTTGTTGGTGCTTATCAACCTTCTAAACTGGAAAACAAATCTGATTTTAAAACCTAGAAAATCCGGTTCAGGAATCATGTTAATTACACAGATTCTGACTTATGGGCTTCGATTACAGAAGGACCTTATATCCCACCTGCCTTAGGAGCGGACTATAAGGATAATAATCAACCCATCAGTTTAAAGAATCTATCACCTGATGATGCCAAGAGAGTCAAGATTGACATCAAAGCTTATAGTATGCTTACTATGGCTTTGCCTGAAGAACTCTTGATCAGGTGTGAATCATACAAAACAGCTAACTCGTTATGGAAAATCTTGCACACTCTGTGTGAAGGTAGTGACGAGATTAGAAGCATAAAGAAGGATACTCTCCGTGCACAATATGAAACATTCCATCATATTCCGGGTGAGTCAGTCCCTCAACAATTGCATAGATTCATGCAACTTGTTATAGAGATGAACATCCTTGTACTTAAGTACAGCAATGAAGAATTGAATAAAAAGATGCTTCATTCTTTGCCTGAAAACTGGACACAGACTGTGTCCATGTTTAAAAATACTATTAAAATAAAAACAATAGGTCTAGACACTCTAGTGGCAAAAGTAGAAGCATTGAGCTGGATGAAAAGACAAGAAACAAAAGTGTGAAAGTACCTATAGCACCTTATCAATTCAAAGAACTGAAGAATACTGGCAGTGCATTCATCTGCAATGAAGATGAAGACAACTCTAGTGATGAAGGTGAACAGGAAGGAGAAACAAGTTTCTACGCAGCAGCCTTCAAAATCAAGAACTCAAAGCAATCAGCACAAACAGACAAAAGGAAAGGCTGATGAATCCAAAAGCAAGAAGAATAACAATCAAACAGAACCAATTACTATGGTTCTGGAGACTGAAGAACAGAAAGCTGCCTTTGCAGCTTTCAGCTCAAGCTTTCAGGCTTATCTAGGAAGCACCTTGACTCCTGCTCACTTTTGTCAACAAGATCTAGAAGAACTTCATCTTGATGAAGTGGAAGAGATGGATCTGCAATGGCAAATTGCAATGATGGCCTATAGAGCCAAGATGTACATGAAAAGAAATAAAGGATTGTCTGTTGGAGGAAGAACAACAAAAATTGGTGTAGATAAGTCCATAGTGAGATGCTTTAAGTGCAATCTGTTGGACACTTTTCAAGGGAGTGCAATAACAGCCAACAGCAGTCAACTGACTCAAGACAGCCTAGTCAAAGGAGTTTCACACAACGACTATTAACCAATGCATCCCCACCAAACAATACAACAGGTATATCTAACACTAAAGAAACTGGTTTAATTATTTTGCAAGATGGTACTTGTGATTGGAGCATGTATGAGAAGGAAGTACTTGCTAAAAACCAAGCTTTGATGGCCAATATGGAAAACAAAGTCCCTCTAATGGCCACTGAGGTAAGAGAAAGGTTGTGTTCCCGTTCTTGCATAGATGAAGTAGAAAGATATAGAACACATGCTCAATAATTGGCTGATAAAGTAAAAGAAACCTTACTCTTAAATGAATCTCATGTTAGAGAACACAAACTTTATCAAATCAAAATTAATTCTTTACCAAAGGATTTAGATAAACTTGTATCTGAAAATTACAATCTAAAAGCACAAGTAGAGCATCTGACTACATCTTTAACCAAATCTATGTCAGAACATGCATCTACTGAGGTGAACTGCAAAAATTCCAATTGTCATCACAACAGTATGAGAAACTGTTAAACTCTCATATTGAGTCTAAGAACAAGTCAGGATTGGGATTTCATGCAGTTGCACCACCAGTTACCAACAATTATATTCCTTTACTTGAGTCAATGACCAACAGTTTATCTAATCACTTCATACCAGTCATCAGATAAACTTAATAATACTGAGTTATCTGAATCTAGTTCATCAGACTCCGAGCTGTCAGAATTTGATTATGACAACTGTGATGACTTAGATGAAGAGGCTGAGACTAATAATGCTGGGTTGGGTAAGGATAAAACTATGTTAAAAGAATACTCAATTCCAAAGCTACTAAATGAACTTAAACTACCCTATCCACCAAAACAAAGAAATCTGCTAAAGACAATCCAAATAAGGATTGAGCAATTAAATGAAGGCTTACATGCATTCAATAAACTAAATAAAGAAAAAGTCAGCAAAAAGAGAATCAGGAGAAAAGAACATAACTTCCGCAATCATCTGCGGAAGAAATCAGAACAGACTAAGAAAAAGGACACAAAAGATACAACACAAGAACCTTTTGATATCATGTCTGAAGAGGAAAAGACTCATCAGCAGCTAAATTTAAAAGGAATTAAAGAAGTAAAAACTAATGAGCAAGAAGAAGGCAAAGAAAAGGAATGCATCTGACAGTGAAGATGAAGTTTACTGTAAATGGTGTGACATGCACAACCACAGCACAGAAGAATGCTACTTCAGCAGCTATTGCTCAATATGTAACATGAACAATCACGTGACTTCAGATTGTTACTTCAAAAAATATTATGCAATATGCAACAAAAACAACCATACTACAAAGGAATGCTACTTCAACAAGAAGAACAAAACAAAGATTGTCAAGACAAAGAAAGTAGATACCTCTGAGTCAGACTCACAATCTTCTGAAGATGATTGAGATTCAAACCAAAAGAAAAACAACAAGAACAGAAAGTTACTAAGAAAAACAACAAAGTTGCTGAGGTGCAATTAAAGAATAAGAAGGAGAAATCACAAGTGCAAAAGAATGCACCACACAAAAAGGTAGCACTTGAGGAAGAAGACAACTTCTTTGATCACTTTGACAAAGGCAATGATGTGCCTAAGTCCAAAGCAAAGGATGCAGAAACATTTTC
Source organism: Flaveria sonorensis (assembly GCA_025506505.1). Classification (NCBI taxonomy): domain Eukaryota; kingdom Viridiplantae; phylum Streptophyta; class Magnoliopsida; order Asterales; family Asteraceae; genus Flaveria; species Flaveria sonorensis. The sequence goes on from JACCIY010000513.1 coordinate 17,872, forward strand.
TGGTAATTCCTCATCATCCACATCAAAGAAGAAGTCTCAAACAAAAATGACTAACCAAGTCAGTATGAATCAAGAAGACATCACCTCAACTTCATCAACCATTACATCCTCACCCCAAACTAAACATAATAACAGACTGTACAGCTAATCTAGAAACTTCAAGTCTTATTCATAAGAAAGTTGATACATTAGATAACAATGTCAAGCCCAAGACCAGCAAGGCTTGGGCTCCTAAGTCTAACTAAGTTCATTTTTGTTTACATGAACATCCAAGGAGGGCTGACAACAAGTGGTATATTGACAGTGGCTGTTCCAGACATATGACAGGAGACTGCACCCTTTTGCAGGACTTCAAACATAAGAATGCTTCATATGTAGCATTTGGTGGGGAAAGAAGGGAGGTAAAATTACTGGTGAAGGAATGGTAACAAATGGAGTTTTAAAGTTTGAAAAAGTTAACTTTTGTGAAAACTTATAGTTTAACTTACTAAGTGTATCACAAATCTGTGACCAACACTATACTATTTTCTTTGATAACTCTGATTGCTACATTTTTAAGCCAGGTTTCAAATTTCCAGAAGACTGGATCCTTCTTAAAGCACCAAGAAAAGGTAACACCTATGTGTTGGATATGAACAACACAGCACTAACAAGCAAAAAAACATGCCTGATCTCTAAATCATTAGAAGATTAAGCACAACTCTAGCACAGAAGGATCGCTCATTATAACATGAAGAACATAAATAAATTGGTGACAGCAATTCAGCAAACAGAAGGTGTGGAATCTAGTTGATCTCCCTGAAGGCCAATATCCTATTGGCACAAGGTGGTTATTTAAAAATAAGCTAGATGACAGGGGAATAATAATCAGAAACAAAGCAAGGCTAATTGCTCAAGGCTACACACAAGAGGAAGGCATAGACTATGATGAAGTCTTTGCACCAGTTGCAAGGATTGAGGCAATAAGAGTGTTCTTGGCATATGCATCATATAAGAAGTTTACAGTTTACCAAATGGATGTAAAGTGTGCCTTCTTATATGGTAAAATTGATGAAGAGGTCTATGTTTTTCAACCACTAGGATTTGAAGATCCTGATTACCCTCACAGGGTATACAAGCTTGATAAAGCTTTATATGAACTTCATCTAGCACCAAGAAAATGGTATGAAACACTGTCCAAGTTTCTCCTAAGACATGGATACAAGAGAGGAACAATTGACCAGACACTCTTCCTCAAACATGAACATCAAGATCTCTTAGTTGTTTAAATATATGTTGATGACATCATATTTGGATCAACAAATAAGAGACTCTGTGAAGAGTTTGAAGCCTTAATGCAATATGAGTTTCAGATGAGTTCAATGGGAGAATTAACTTTCTTCTTAGGATTACAAGTTCATCAGAAAACAAATGGCATCTTCATCAATCAAGAAAAGTATATCCTTCAAACACTGAAGAAATACAACCTTGCAGACTGTGCATCATGCAAAACACCAGCATCTACTATAGATAAAATTGTACCAGATCCAACAGGGAAGTCTATTGATCAAAGATTATATAGATCTATGATAGGATCATTAATGTACTTAAGTGCTAGTAGACCTGACATAATGTTTGTTGTATGTGTGTGTGCTAGGTATCAAGCAGATCCAAAGAAGTCTCACTTGAATGCAGTAAAGAGAATATTCAGATACCTCAAAGGGAAACCATCACTTGGACTTTGGTATCCCAAAGAAGGAGACTTCAAGCTTTACTCCTATTCAGACAGTGACTACGGAGGATGCAACAACAATAGAAAATCAACAACTGGAGGATGTCAATTCATAGGACCAAGACTTGTGTCCTGGCAGTGCAAAAAGCAAACAAATGTTTCAGTATCCACAGCCGAGGCTGAATACATAGCTGCTTCAGCAGGCTGCCCGAGGTTCTATGGTTACAAAATCAATTACTTGATTATGGTTATAATTTTCTCCAGACACCAATATATATAGACAATTCAGCTGCTATGTTTATCACTGCTAATCTAGTCCAACATAGTAAAACTAAGCATATAGAAATCAGATACCATTTTCTAAGAGACTGCTCAGAAAAGGGACTAATTAAGTTGATCAAAGTGGACACAACAAACCAGCTTGCTGATTTATTCACTAACGCCTTTGATTCAGTAAGATTTAAGTTCTTAATTGAATCATTAGGCATGATCAACTTAGAATAAGTTCAAAACATTAACAATAGGTATATAGGCTCATTAATTGTGCTCATATGAGGATACAACATAAACTTATGTGTAAGGCTTTTGATAATCTACGGATATGATAGTATGCTATAAACATGACATATATCCTGCCTGCACCCAACCAACTAACTACTGATCTGATGTGTTGAATATGTGAATAGGTTCATCCTGAGTGGAAAATAAGCTATGTCATGCTCAACATAAAGCCAAGATGACTTAGTATGGACAAGTTATTGTGAGGAGTTAACAAGTAAGTCTCACCAAAAGTACACAACTCATCTTTTATGCACACTTACTATGTTGTAACACCTTATAACCTCTATCTTTGTGCATCATGTCCCTCTATTTTGCGTAAGCAAAGACCTGGGTCAAAGGGCACCTCTGTTTTACGTAAGTAAAGACCTGGTGACCTGACGCTGATCATTAAAAGTTTCTAAAAAGAACTGCTCCCAAAAGAATCCTAAAGGATCAAATACATAGTATTCAAAGAGCATTCATAAAAGGCATTAATAAGATTTCAAAAAAATCTTAAGATAAAGCATATAATCTATGGAACATGGTATGTGTGATAAAGTTATGACTTGATCACAATCTGGGAGACAGACTTTCATACACCTTACATGATGCATTCATCCTTGTTTATCTTTAATTCTTACCAAAACATGATAACTAGCCGGACATTCCCAACATACACTCTAGGTTGAACTTCTGCTGATCACCATATTTGCAATTTGCACTAGATCCAGTAGGCTTTTCACTCAACCAAAATAAGCAGGAATGTGTCTGATTTATAATATGATCCTTAGTTTCTCAACCAATTGCCTGCCACAAAACACTATACTCATGTGATTTTCAATTACACATTCACTGATCATGCGATCTTCGTATAAATTTTTGATAAACTCATCCGTAGATGATTAATCACAAATTTAGGGGGAGTAGTACCTCGTGAATCTGAGTATAACTGATCAATTAATTCTTTTAATCTGAGTAGTATAACTAATCAATTAATTTCCTTTGGAACCGCAGGTGTACTACGGAAGTCATGAGCTATCTTCCGTAGATACAGTGAAATATGTTCATCCGCAGATGTTTCTGCTGAATACAGAATGGGTCCACTTCCGTATATAAAGTACGAAAGAAACAGAAAACTATGATTTCTGTGGATATTATACTTTGCTTAATTATGTGATCATTAATTGCTATTAATTATTTATTAGGCATAGTTAATAACCTCGGAGGGGTAAAAATTGTAAATGGGTGTCTGAAAAGGTATAAAAAAGGTACTTCGACCGTTGGCTTTCTATTCATTTTGGGTGTCAAGAAGGGTAGGCTATGCAAGCCTTACCGTTCCTCTGCCACACTTACCTGAAGTGCATCTCCAACCGGAAGTCCGGGTTAGATAGATTCTCACGCCACATCTCATATAGGATCATAGGAATCTTTGAAGGAAGAACCTATAATTATGCCAAATACGTCATGAACTGCCTTTACGATCATGTGCAAGTGCAAAAGGAGAACAAGATGTTCATGTTCCCTCGGTTTCTCCAATTGATAATCAACGAACAAATCCCCGAAGTGGAGAGAGAATGTGATATAGGTTTACAGAGCCACTTAAGCAAATCCCTTCTCAACAAATTGAAAGGGCAGTATGAAGGAGGTGGTGTGGAGATGTTTGCTCATGTACTAGATGAGAATGAGGACATTCCTCAGGAGCTGCTATTAGTTGAGGAACCACAAACTGAAAGCTCATCAGCCCCATCTGCCACACACTCCCAGCCTAAAACACCACACCATACTTCACCCAAGTCACCCCACCAAGAATCACAACCACCACCATCACCTATCCGCTTGACATCTTCAAATGAGGACACCGAACCAATCTCTCCTGGCCAATCTCCAACATCAATAAACACTTCTTCTACGGAAGTAGTTAGTCAAGATGAGATCCAACCTACTCTCCCACACTCACCAATCTCCATAACTTCCATAGATACTGGTGCCACAGAGCCTATATCTACTCCACCACCAACTGAACCACTCACCTCACCCATTCCTACTGAACCCTTTGATAGCCTAACATAAACAGAAGAGCTTAATCTTGATGAGAAAGAAGTTGAGGCTGTCAATGATGGAGAAACATAAGAAATCTATAGTGGGGCAGAAGATGAAGATGAGGAAGTTGCATAGGATGAGGGTGCTTACACTGATGTGATTGCTTACAAAGAAGATGACTTGGAAGAGGAGGAAATTGATGTAAGCAAAGGCTATCTGGTGGCAAAATACAATAATTTTGTGCTTAAAAGTAATAAGAAGATGGAGAAATTAAGAAAGATGGAGAAAGATTTGATGAAAAAGGAGAGGACCATAATTGAGAAAGATGCCATTATAAAAAGATTAAGGGAAGATGCAGTGATGAATAATGAAGTAGTTGATGCTTTGAATGATTTGGTTGATGAACAAGCTGAAAGACTGAAACTGAAAGATGATGAGATTGAAAGGTTGAAGAAGAAATTGACTGAAGCTAAAAAGAACATAAGTGATTTAGCAATGATCACTTACACCAGAAAGAGGAAATATCTAGGGAAGATAACTGATGTTGTTGGAGAATCATTAAAAAAGACAAAATCAGATTCTCCAGAGCAGCAAACCAAAGTGATACAGCTTCAAGAAGACAGTGATGAAGACTGGGAAGAACTAACTGAAGCCAAACAACAACAGTTACTAACTACTAATGACATAGTAGAAGAACGACCACAGTCCTCCGTGTTCATGCAATTAATCAATCATGGATTTCCATATGACTTGGTCGAGAAGATGAACATGGGAAAGATGGTTTAAGCACTAAAAGAATTCGATGCTGCAAGACTAATGCTTCCAGTCTGCACTTATGAAACATTCTCCAAGTACAAGGCAATGGAGAAGATCAGGAAAGAGTTAAGCCACTGTGATACAACCAAGCTTACAAGATATAACATGACATGTTGGTTGCAAAGCCATAACTACCAGCCCATGAGCTAAAGGGAAGATCAGTTGGTGAACTCAGAGCAATGATGGATAATGTCATGAAAGTAGAGCTAGATACAGGAGCAAAATTCAGATCCAAAGCTCCAATCCTGCCTATCAACAAACTCAAACTTCTGCTGAACCCACAATAGTAAAAGCCAAATATATGCATATGGGAAAGGAGAAAATGATTAGAGAGCCAAGGGATTTAATTCTTCACAAGATCTGGCCTCTAGGCACTGCTGTGAGAGAGATCACTAAGCAAAAATATACATTAATACAATTCTTTGATCTCATCACAAGGCCTGAAGAAGCAAAGGAGAATCAAATAATTGCTTGGAAATATGATGGGGAATGGGATTGCACACTTATTAAGAGGGCATCTGGCATGATGCAATACTTCCTACGAGTAGAATTCCTACTAGCACTGCCAGATGTAGACCTTCATACACTACAAAACATTCCCATCACCAATTACCCCATAAGTCCAAGAGGAAGAGACTTCTCCAGACTTGTGACCAAACTGAGTCACAAGTTCAAGGGAGATGTTCTTAGGGAAGCAAGACTGGTTGATGTAGAGCACATGAAGAGAAAACTCAGGAAGTCAGCCCAAATCTCTATTGGTTGATGAAGAATTTTTGAAGAGAGTTAGAGCTGAAGATAAAGCTTACGCATCAGTCAAAACAATAGAAGGAAATCAGTTTACATTCCCTATTACTGACTAGGGATATGTAGAAAAGAATAAGGAACTGGTTCTGCTGAGGAATGATCCTCAAAGGAAGGCAGCCAGTATAAGGATTTTTGATCCAGTTGAAATAAAACTGTTGCACCCAGGTTACACATCATATCTGCACGACAAGTTTTTCCCAAGGCTGCAAGATCAAACTGCTCAGAATGACTTGTGCTTATACGTACATCTTATCCAAGTCATAGATAAGTTGCATGCCAAAGCTAGTAAGAGGCGGAAGTATGAAGCAGGTCAACTTATCGGATCAGAAATAAAGCCAATCACTGAACTAAAAATTTCAGAACAGGACGAATTGGAGGTGGTGTCAAACAATAGTGTTGTTGCAACACTCACTACTGAAGAGGATGTTCTGGGCTGAAATGCAAAACTCTGAAGAGGATGAGCCGAAGGCAGATCAAGATTAAGTATGAAGATCAACAAGTGACTGTTGATTACTTCGAAGCAAAGATTTTGTCAAGAGTGAATGAGCTTAAAGTATTAAACCAATGATTACTAGATTCTAAACCTAAGGGGGAGTACTGTTAGGGATAGATCTCTTGTATAGGTTTAGATGATAAAGATCACTCTTGTAATCATGATTGTAATTATTGTTCTTGATGATATAATATGAATATATTTGATTATAATTGTGTTTATGAATTAAATAACATTTATTTTGAACTTTATTTAATATATTCATCTATGATATAATATATTTCAGAATGTATGTGTGAATGTGCAAGAAACATTAACGTATGTCACTTTGGAAAATTGACTAAGTGTTGGAACAACTGCAGATGAATAAAGTGTTCTTCCATAGATGTTCTTGGAACATAACTGAAGTGTACATCCGTGGATCTCCTACGGAAGAAAAATTTCAGCTGAACAAGAAAAGAACAAGCTACTGAAGGAGGGATTGTTGTGAAAGACAAGAACTCCTGCAGAATCACGAGAACAAGTACTGAAGAATAGTGTTGCTGTGGAAGACTAGTTACCTGCGAAAGAGTAAATTCCTGGGGAAGACCAATTAACTCAGAAGTCAACATCAAGTCAACAAGTCAACGTGGCAGAACAACAACAACATTAATGACGATGGAAGACAATTATTCAAGCAGATATTCCACGTCACATCAACAAACTTTATTCATATTAGATTCGTTGTAAATCTCAATTCCTAAGCTGATAAACATGGCGAGGATTTGGATAAGTTTAATTAGCTTAATTATAGAAAACAAAATAGCTAGCAATAGAATAGAATTAGATCTCTCTCTATATATATATACAAGATCAACAACATAGATACATAACAACAGTTGAGAATCATTAGAATCATCAGTAATCATTATCTGAATCATTGTATTCAAGATCAACAACATCAATAGAAACAAGAAAGCATTACGATCAACATTATTGAGTTCTCTCGTCGTTTGATTATTCTTATTTTATTTGTTGATTGGTTGATTTTAGTATTATTAATAGATTAAACACCAAGTATGATAATTCCGCGATCATACTTGTTCCAATCAATTCTGATAATTCCTAAACGATCCTTGGATTCACAATAATCACTATTATAAATATTATTATATGATAATAACCCAAACTTAATCAAAAACCAAGTCAAGACTTCAAAACTCCAAGATTTGAACCAAATTGCACATACGTAATGTAAATCACCAAATCACGTAAGATAAATCTAAACTTAAGGGTTGGGCTTAGTTAACTGATAAAGTGAATCTAATATATAAAATGAACCTAGGAACCTTTCCGTCGTAGCTCTCTAAATCTCAAAACACTTGCTTCAAGAACAAGCTAAGGTGAGTCTTATACCCCCTTTTTTACTTAATCCATTTTGGGTGAATACACACTCTTGAAAAATCATTTATGTTGCAATAGTTACTGATCTTGTCTCCAAACATTAGCATAATCATTAACTATATGGAGAGCCGCGTGATTTTTGGATAGTACTATTTAGGGAATAATCATTACATAATGGCCCTTAGGACAGGGAACCCCCCATTGAGATTTAATAATCATTGTATCATAATTATTGTAGATTAACTGTGCTTAGCAGGGCACACTTAAGCCCATACCAATAAGGGGTATGGGTTAGGGATGTTTTAGCACTCGGGAAGGTCACCCACATCCAGGTTTGATTAGATACATTCTTTAGTGCACTAAAATTATTGTTATCGTATTTTTGAATGTGATATGTCATGTGTCTTAACTTATGACTTACTAACATTATGTTGACGTATCTGGGGTGTGTAGGTGATCATGGATAGTAGTTGACCTAGCCTAATTTATAAAGTTTAGCCACCACCCTATCTATTGGATAACACTTGAGACAATTATTTATTTTATGTATTTGGTTTAGATGTTTTTTACTAGTATTTGTAATGTTATGGATGCCACATAGAAAATGGATGATTGGACATGAATTATTTAAGTAATGATTATTATTTCGCTGCATTATGTTGATATCGTCAGTCACAGCTAGTCCTGTTTAACGAGTATGACATAGTATGATCAAAGGAAGAAATAAGTGATTTGTTGAAAGATGACTTTGCAGGACCGTTAAAGGGTACTTAAGCTTGCACTTAGTTAACATACTTAGGAGGATCTTAAGTTCACTTAACAATTCAAATAGGGAACTGTGAACTTTTACAGAAGATACAAGACAACACAAGTAAAAACAAGAACAAGAACAAAAGATAAATTTTTAAGGAAGTTGTATATTGCTCTCTAGTTCTATTACAAGTGTTGTACAAGTATATTTTGAATACAAGAACCGGAGACTACTATACTACATCCTACACCGTCAATATGCAAAAAAACAGTTGGAAGTGACTAATCTAGACAACAAGATCAGCCTAGAGTCAAAAGGTAGATTGCCTTTGACTAGTGACTATGACATGCCATAGCTCACTGACTTTCCTATTACAAAAAGCAAAAAAGGAACAAAAACAGAAACTTGCAGATAAAGACCTTATCTACTTTATCATAAAGCATGGAAGTTTCACCAAATGATGATAGTTGGTGAACCACCAGAGCATGCAGCGGACAGTAAGTTGCTTTAGGATAAAGTTGATGGAAAAAGATATTTTCTCTCACTTCAGAAGAAAATCAGTCTTGTCTTTAACAGCTTCGGAAGACTTTGTCTTCAGAGCTTCGGAAGACTTCATCTTTTACCTTCGAAAGAGTTGAGTCTTTGGCTTCGGAAGACTTAACACTTAGAGTATTTTCTAAGTTAAGTGTAAAGCTTCCGCAGTAGTTTCTTCTAAACTTTGGCTTCGGAAGATTTTACGCTTAGCATTTCTCTTGAGTGTGTAAAACTTCCGAAGCTGGTTCTTCTCTTTTTCCAAAGTGCATGTTGGAAGACTTGGTTGTTTTGGTATCCTTTGGTTGCATCAGCCTCTTAACTTTAGAGGTTCCTACAAACTCCCCCTAGGCTGATGCTACCAAACAGATAGGTTCTTCAGACTGGGATAGTCCATATGAGGATCTTCAGAACTCCTTTATTCATCTCATAGATCTGGATTCTTCAGACTCATGAAGCACCCTTCTCAAGATCTTGCAGAGAGAGTTCAAACATGTCACTTGTTAAGTAGACATGTTGTTCTTCCTGATCTCTAGTGACATACCATCTGTCTGGATCTTCAGCAAATGTCCAGGACATAATTTTTCTTCCAACAGAGAGAGGCTCTACTATGATAGGAGTTGGTTGGGAGTCTCTTCATGCACTTCCTCAGGATGTTCTGACTTATCCTGAGGTTGGGGAGTGGATGCCTTTTTCTTTTTCTTTTTAGTTGATGATCTTCTTCTGGCCATCCTTTTTCTCCTCCTTGATGATTTTAAGTGAGAGGTTGGTCTTCAGTACCAAGTTCTTCAGTGGATTCCCTCTCAGTTGGGATCTCCTCTCTCCCAGTTTCAGAAGGAGAGGGAGGAGAACCCTGCTGTGGGTTAGAAGATGAAGTTGGTTGTTTGTGCAGCTTTAGGTGTAGGTGGTGTTGTCTCTATAGGTTTAACCTTTATCTTAACTTCAGTTGAGCTTGACTTGATGATGAATGAAGGTCCACAAGCTCTCCCTTTTTTATCTTCTGCTTGATCACCTTTATGTGCTCATCCATTATGGATAGAGACATGGGACCAAGCCTCCTTCGAGATCCCATACAGCTTCAAAAAGCTCATCATCCTCTGCCTATCTGCAGACTTTTTCTGACTTTTCTGGATGATGGCTTTTGATTTTGCAGCTTCTTCCCTTTGCCTCTTCCTTGCAGCTTGCCTTTCTTTTTTGGCTTGCTCTTACAGCTGCTTATTGTATTCAAATAATATATAATCATAAGGCAAGGGAAGGAGTGCAGGTGCCTGATAGAGACTGTGGCACTCAGATAGTTGATCATTTTTTAATCTTTCTTCTTCATCAACTACCTGAGGTTGTTCAGCAGCCACAGTCTCTGACTTAGGACTTTCTTGAACTGGGGAGAGGACAGGAATGTTCTTGTAAAGCCTTTTTCTCCTCATTCTTCCTTGTGTTTGAGGGTCAAGGCTGCATCCTCTGCTTCCTTCCATCTCCTTTGACAATTCAATGTCGGCCAGTTCATTTAACTCCTCTAAAGGGAGAGAGATGAGTTCATCTATGTTGTAGTTCCTGTCCCCAGATAGTTGAGCCTGGCTGCCCTTAATTTCATCTTCTTAAGTGTTTGGTACAGGGGCAGCCAGAATTGCAGCTTGCAAGAATCCTGGGGAACCACTTGAACTCTCTCCCATCAGCTTCCTCTTCCTCTCTCTCTCTTCTTTTCTTCAACCTCTTCAGAAGTCATCTTCCTTTTGCCTTTGTCAATTGTAGATCTTGATGACTCAGCCTGAGAAGAGCTTTGGCCTTCATTGCTTGATTCAGCAGTCAAGCTCTAGCCAGAGAGAGGTTGTGAAGCACCATCACCAGCTGGTGCCTCACTAAGGTATGGGTGCTGGAGGAGATCTTGTCTTAAAGTTTACAGTCTCAGCCTCTGGGCCTTCAGTCAAGGCTTTCCCTTCGAAGCTATTCTTGGGGTCTACCTCAACATCCAGTTGACCAAAGGCTTCAACTGCTAGCCTCTGTCTATATGATGCGTTTCTCCTTTTGAATTCTGTCAGCACCCAGTCTTGAATTTGATTGGCTAATCTGACAGCTTGTTTGTTACTGCTTGGGTTGACAAGTGCCAGATCTACTAGATTTATACCCTCATAGAAACTTGGGTTTGAAATGTTTAAGATTTCTAGTTGACCCTGAGCTCTATAGAGTACACGAGCTTTCCTATCAATGTCGTACCCCCAACCATGATTGGGTTCTCAGATGGGGCAGACATTGCTCTTGGTACTCCCTCCTCAAACAGTTGTTGAATGAGCAGTTCCAGATCACTATCTAGAGAGGTTGCTGAGCATGGACAACTGCAAGATAGGATGGTGAGTCCTGTATGTCCATACTTGAGGAAGAACTCCCAGGTTCTGTGGCTGTCAGAACTTCCTCCCCCTTTTTGGTAGCATCACCCTCATGCATAGGTGAGCTGGGGAAGTGATCCATAACATCCACAGGTTCTTGTGGACCTGTATGAGTTTGTCCTATGGGTCTCTCACTAACTGGCCCTTGAGATCGGTGATCTCAAGTTGCTGGTCATGGACCTCTGTTGTAAGATAGTCACCTGTGATTCAAGGTGAGCTATCTTTGAAACCAGTTGGGTGCAGATGTCTTCGAGTTGGTGCACCCTGAGTTTCAGACTCCCCTCATCTTCAGTTGAAGAATCATTGGGGGATGAAGGAGGTGAACCAAGGTCCGCTCCCTCACCACCAGCATGGGGTTCTTGGCTGCTGGATTTCCCCTGCCCCATGACAATGTCAAGAGGCTGGGTTGCCGTGGTTGAGGTCATAAAGATGTAATCACTGGCAACAGTGAGAGCCTCTTCCACATGGGTCTCCTGGACAATTATAGGAAGATCCACCTCAGTTTGGGGTGTCTGATGTGGGCTAGACATGGGTGAAGCAGGAGTACTCATCTCCCTTTGAGTGTAGTAGAGGAGAGATTCATGGTACTCACTGAAGCCCAAATCTTCATCAGAATAAAAGTCAAGGATGGAATGGGGTGGTTAAGATCAAGAGGCTGGGATGGTAGCTTTCCCTGAAGGTTGATCACTAGAGTGTTGAGACTCGGAGTGATGGCTTAAGGCTTTTTTGTGAGGCTGTAAGCTCATCAGGCTGAGCATGAGGAACCTCAGCACTGATGTTTGAAAATGGGAGTGGTCTGCTCCTCAGGGAAAGTGGGAGCTCTGGATTCCACTTCCTCCTGTATGGGTTTTATGATATGGGGCCTACACATGCTCAGTAGCAAGTGTAGGGGTTCGTTTTGTTTTCTTTGTAGGTGATTGAAGGTAGGCTGTGTTTGAGGTGGGGAGGTGAGAGGTAGAGGGGTTGGTTCATCACTAGCTGGGGCTGCTAGGATGTCACCCTGAGCAATGAGCTCAAACATTTTCAGGACAAGGGTTGTTTCTACCCCTGAGAACCCAATAGTTGGCTTTTTTAATATCTTGAAAATGCCAGGCCTCATGTGTGCAAGTTTAAGAACATTACCTGTTCCCCTCAACTGTGGTCCCAATTCACAGTTGAGAATGTGTTGGACATACCGGGGGAACATGTAAGATTCTAAGGAATCCAAATTTGCTAGTAAATTTGTAAATACAAACTGAGAGTACCTGAATTTGACCCCTTGAAACCATCCCATGGACATGAAGGAGAGGACTTCTAGAATCTGGTCCCATCCTCCATGTTTGTTTGATAAGCTGTGGATGACGACATGGAGGAGGTATTTCCATTGGAATGAGACCTTCCCCTTCCTGAAGGTCTTGACTGAAAAGTCACCTTCATATCCTATCTCTCAAAGGATTGGTTGACAATAGCTTTTGGAAAGGACAGCTCACCTGCTTCATCATCCAGCTGCAAAGGGTGTTTATAATAGCTGGAGTGATGAAACCCGTCCTCCCCTTCACTGTGGCAGACAATGCCTTCTCCCCATCCATGGCGACCTCTTGATAGGTCCGCCAGAACTCAAGCAACTGATCCTCATAGAGAGGAGGATCGATTGTAAGGGATGAAGTAATAGACAAAGAAAGATACCTACACACATCTGAGAAGCTTGGATCCTTCTCAGAGTTTACAAGGCAACTTGATTATGTTGCCTGTGTAGGTGCATGGTGAAATCAGGGTCGTTACGACGATCAAGATTGGCCATTTGAGGAGCTTTGCAGTCAAAGGAAGAAGAAAATGAAATTGGGGGTGATTTTTAGGTTAAGGAACAATGGGAGAAGTGAGATGAAATAGAACCGTTTGGAAAGATATAGTCTGGATTTGAGATAAAGTTAATGCAAAAGATAAACTTTGAAATCCGTAAGTGGTCCTACTTCTAAAAAAAGGCGCCCAAAAAGTTTAGTTTTCTTGGAAGTTGTAAAACTACCAAAGGCAATTTGGCTTTGGAAGCTTTGCAACAAAGCTTCCGAAGGTAATTATGCTTCGGAAGATATCCCCAAGAATTTTAAAAATTTGGCTTCGGAAGAAATGGTTTAAGTCTCCGAGACTAATTGCTTTCGGAAGAGATTTTGTTCTTAAAATAACATTAAATAGTTTATAAGAAACTTAAGCTTCCGAAGATGCTCCAAAAATTTCTTCCAAAGGTAAATCTCAGATAGACTATTAAATGGTTTAGAGACATAATTTCTTCCGAAGGCAATTTTACTTCTTCCGAAGGTAAATTTCCATTATTCTAAGAATATCAGTTAAAAATTTTGTTTTCTTCCAAAGAGAACTGGGCTTATGAAGTGATCTAATAGACAACCTAGGACACACAGTTTTAAGAAATAATATTGATTAAGTTATAAGAAAGATCTATTCAAAGTTAATCATCCCAATAGATGATAAAAGATATTTAAATCTTGTTCATCAAAGCTTTTATGAACAGATCAGCATATTGTTCATTTGTGTTAACTTTGATTTGTTTTATCAAACCCTTTCAAAATTATCTCTAATCAGATGATACTTGATATTGATGTGTTTGGTCCTTGAGTGCTGCACAGGATTCTCTGTAATAGAGATGGCACTGTTGTTGTCTATGTGGATGGGAGTCTCTTTGAAATTGAACCCATAGTCTAGCATCTGATTCTGAATCCAAAGCACTTGAGCAAGCAGCTGGCAGCAACAATGTATTCAGCTTCAGCAGAGATGCAGACATACAGATTGCTTCTTGCATTGCCAAGAGACTATCCTTCCACCCAGGAACTGACACCCCCCAGTATTGACCCACATCATAGCCCTGTAGAGATGTTCATCAACATACTCCCCCTCAAGATCAGGACCAAGGGAGTGGTTTCTGGCTATGGGTGTCTTTGCAACCTTACAGCTAGTCATCTTGAATCTTGTAAGTATGTCCTGTACATACTTTGACTGACTGATGAAGATGCCATCTTCAACTGCTTCACTTGAATTCCTAGAAAGAAATTGAGTTCCCCCATGGCACTCATTTTAAATCTATTCTTCATCAGCATCTCAAAGTCTTTGCAGAGCTTTGGATTAGTTGATCTTTGATGTCATCTACATATATCTGAACTAGCAATGTGTCATTCCCTGTCTCTTTGATGAAGAGAGTCCCATCAATAGTACCTCTTTTGTATCCATGTTGACAGAGGTATGTTGATAGTGTCTCATACCACTTTCTTGGAGCTTGATGTAGTCCATAAAGGGCTTTATCAAGCTTGTAGACATAATCAGGATGATCTGGGTCTGCAAAGCCAGGTGGTTGTTTAATATAAACTTCTTCATCAATCACCCTATAGAGAAAGGCACACTTCACATCAAGCTGGTAGACCTTGAAATCCTTGAATGCAGCATAAGCCAAAAATATTCTTACAGCTTCAAGTCTTGCAACTGGAGCAAAGACATCAGTGTAATCAATCCCTTCTTCTTGAGTGTATCCTTGGACAACCAGTCTAGCCTTGTTCTTGATGATAATCCCTCTATCATCCTTCTTGTTCCTGAATACCCATTTGGTTCCTATGACACTTTTCCCTTGAGGAAGAGGGCATAAGTTCCCACCTTTCTGTCTTCTGATTTGAAGCAGCTCATCTTGCATTGCTTCAATCCAGCTTCCATCCTTCAAAGCCTCATCAACTTTCTTAGGCTCTATCTGGGATAAGAACAAGAATTTAGACAAACATAGCTGTCATGAGTTTGTCCTCTTGTTCTTACCCCTGGTCAACATTTCTAATGATGTTTGTGGTGGGATGTGACTTGTGGATCCGAAGTTGAGGGATCACAGCAAGTTGGTTAGACAGATCTAACTTTAGAAATTCTGATCTGGCAATGAGGTGTCACCCACCATATTAGCACACTTATCAAGATAAACTTGATCCAATGAGTGTGTGACATCATTCATGTTGTCTTCAAGGGAGTGGTTGTCAGCATCAAGAAATTCTTGGTCACTGTCACCACCTCCAGTTCCTCCTCCTGCATTTGAAGTTCCTTCTCCTAAATTCTGAGCCTCTGAGCTGGAATTTGAAGGTAATTCATTTGAATCAGTAGTATTTCTCATGCTAGTGCTGATGGGAGCTTCAATTGCAGGGTTAGTCACCACTGGAGCTGAAGTAGTCTTCTTGTTTGGTCTTCTCAGCTCAAATCTTGGATCAGGATCTTCTGTTGACCTGTTATCTGTAGATCCTAAACATTCTCACAAGATTTGTTAAAACAGTTGGTAACTAAGTCAAGATCAAACAGCCAATCCGACCAGAACCTTTTACACAGGGTGTGTGTTCATTGAAGGTCACATTGGCTGACTCTTAATGATTCTAGTTCTGAGATTGTATACTCTATAAGCCTTAGCTTGAGAAGAGTACCCAACAAAGTGTCCATCATCTGATTCTCAACAAACTTGGCTATTTGATCTTTGGTATTCAAGATGGTGCAAGGACATCCAAATGTTCTGAGAAAACCAATGAATGGTCTCCTTTTGTGCCACAGTTCATAAGGAGTCTTACCATGTGTCTTAACTACCAAAACTATGTTCTGCACATAGCAGGATGTGTTGACAGCCTCTGCCCAGAAGGTGATGGGCAGTTTAGAGTCAGACAACATATTTCTTGCAGCTTCAATAAGTGTCCTGTTTCTCCTCTCAGCAACATCATTTTGCTGAGGAGTCCTGGGAGCACTGTATTGTCTTGAAATACCCTTTTCATCACAGCATGTATCAGGATTTGGTTTTTTGAATTCGGTTCCTTGATCACATCTTATGATTTTGACCTTGTGATCAGATTGATTCTCAAGTT